>VWZX01000730.1:1236883-1406955 GCA_013399015.1 Galbula dea
GCTGGGGCTTGGGGTCGCGGCTCCGTGGAGGACAGTGTATCCACCGACGGCGCCCGGACGCAGCGATGGGCACGCAGGTCTCAGGTTGCCCGGGGGTCGGCGGCTTCGACCTACCTTCCTCGCTCGGGGAAAGGAGTATTTCCCTATGGGGAACTGTTCTATCAGCAAGGCGCAGTCCCAGGCGCTAGCCGCCCACCGAGTAGCCAGCCCTTGCCGTGCAGGTTGAAGCCGACCTGCCTGCGGGTCGGCGGCTCCCCTCCCCTCTCTTGCCTGGGCTGCCAGGCAGGGAAGGGAGCTGGCAGCCCGTCCGCCCCTCATCCCGGTGCCCCACTTCACCCCTGAGTCCCCTCAGCCCCGTCCCCTGGACAGCTCTGGCGCGGCTTTGTGAGGCTGCCCTGCAGATAGCAGTTCCTACGGTCCCGACAGACTGGGAAGTCTCCCTCCCGCTGGTGGCCAGGCACCTCGGAGGTTTGTGACGGGAGCTTCTCCCAGATACCTGCAGCTGTGTGAGGGGTTCAGCTGCGTAGGCATGGCTGGCAGAGCTGCGGGGACACGTAGCAGCCCAATGTTGGAGACTGGAGGGCTCCATCCCGCTTGAGAAGGACTTAAGTCAAGCGCTGAAACCGCGGTTCCGGGTGAATGGCAGCACCGTAGTGGGAGGACGAAGAGAAGAGAGTCAGATGGGACGGAGAAATTCGGAATTCCTTTCTGCCCGCAGTAACAGGTCGGCTTGGGTGAGAGGGTGGAAAGACAGTGGAAGTGGTGACGGGAGGGTGCCGTTGGCTGTCATGTTCCTTGATGTCCCCTGAGAAATGTTGGAGTCTGAGCAGGGAGAAGGTCTGAAGAACAAAGATGGAGACTTGAAAAAGAGCTGTAGAAATACTTGCTGTGGTGAGAGGGGGAAGAAAGCCCCTACAAAAGAGATGTAAGAAAATATGTAACTCCTGTAACTGCAGTAACCTCAAACCAGTAATGCTCCTGAAAGAAGGTGAGTTTAGAAGCTTTGGCTAAGAATGACCTATTCCAGTTAAACTAACATGAAGTTTCCTAATGCATAAAAGGTTGCCCAGAATAGACTGAACGTTTCTTAACCCTGAAGAAAAGCTCTCTAGCTTCGGCTGAGCTCCAATGGTTTTGCACTACTATTCATGGGGTTTGCTGCCATGGAAGTCAGAGAAACAGATCTAACAGAATCCAAATTCCCCATTTTTGGTTCTTGTAGCAATTCCAGCAGCATCCCAAGGCATAAACTCTGCAGGACGAAGCACTTCCTAGAGAGTCATGTGGGCACCTTGTCTTGTTTGTATGCCCCTTATTTGACAACACAAATGTGGCAGTCATCTTTGAGGGCTGGAGAGCTTGGTGTTGGGTGAATAGCAGTCTACCTGGATTAGTTTTAGGTGCGTAGTCTGGGTAGTATTTGGTAGCCATGCTCCAAGTTTTCCTTCTTATAAGATTTCTACAGGCTCTCAAGGCATTGGCTATCTCCATCTGACAATGGCTCTAGTGAAGTTGTTCCTTTTCAGAGGTATCACAGTAGTGGACTGTGAAGGCCTTGACATGCCGCTTGATGTTACCATGGTGCTAATTTTGGTGATACTCAAAGGATGCAGCCTCCTGGCTGCTTGTTCTTGCATCTTTCTCTGTGCCAATACTTGTGCCTGTCTTACCCTGCAGTGGGGCAAAAACAGTTCTGGCAGCTAAACCGTCACAAAAATCAAATCCTTCAGCAGAATTGGCTTTTTTGGTGCTTAAATTTTCAGAGGGTCAGAGGAGTATCATTGAAGAGCCTTAAGGGAGAGTGAGGCCACTTGCTTTAGCAGCAGTTAACCATTGCCTTGGTTTTGTCATGTCATCATCAGACACTTCGGCAAGAATTACTTATGAGTAATTCTACTTCCATCTTACTTTCGTTGCATTTGTTTGGTCATTAGTTTACAGAGAAGCCACTGTCTGCCAGTTGCAATTACCATATAAAACCAGACAGATGTGCCTATTCCATATATAGAAAGAACACCAGATGAGCAGTGTATAGTTGTTATCAGTGCTGTTGTGGTTTGGATCAAGTTCCAGTATGTGATGCCAGGAGAGATTGGAGACACCCTTCTTGTCTTCCTGGCAGCCCCTCAGTAAATCAGCATAACTGTACTATCATTTAGCTCCCTAAGGATTGTGCTTGTTAAAAGCTTGGACTGTGTCTTCTAACTTCGAGATCCTTTTCTCTGCTCTCATCTGGTGTTGTTTTTTCACAGGCACTCTTGACCAAACAAACACTTAAAACTCCTTCTGTTGCTAGGTCATTCAGATTCCAGAACAGAATCAAATTTTATTAGTAGTGTTTAGACTTAAAGCTTATACACAGTTTCCAGCCCTATCATACAGTGAGTATGTGTGGCTTTCTACAAATATGCAGCAATTGGAAACCACTGTATGAAAGCTGTTGGTGGTAAAGAGCTGTATCAGTTTGCTAGCTGATCTACTGATAGCATCTGTCCCTTTTGTCTGTGTCCTTTCCAGCAGCTTTCCAGAGCCAAATTCTGCCTTCTCTTTTAAGTATTGATGAGGAGCTTGTGGTGCGTTTCTTTAAAGGTAGAAGCTGTGAGGAACAGAACCTGCTCCTTTCAGTTAAAGATGACCCCAGTGCTAAGCTCTACAAAACAGCATAGGGAAACTTTTCTTGACAGGGTGCTAGATAAGATGTTTGTGTACTGTTTTGGGCAGAGAGATACCAGTCTGACTATGCACTGTAGCTGGGATCCTGATTTTTGCCAGCCTTTCCCTATCCAGGTTTGTCTGTAAATACTCCTGCTCCTCTTTGTGCCTTGCAGTGACCTTGGCATCTTTCCTTGTTCCACCACACCCTTCACGTGGCTTAATACTCCCACCAGGATAAAACACTTCACCTCTCAACCCTCACAGACCTTGGTTTGACACAGTGGAGCCCAGTGTCCTGACACTACATGGTGTTACTCCAGCAGTAAGCTGGGGAGCCACGATGGGCACTGGGGAATGAGAGGGCTGGGCAGACTTTCCTCAACCTATGCCAGCCCCCATGAGCTGAGTAAGGCAGTCCTGGGGTGCAGCAGCCTTAGCCAGGAGCTCCACACAAGGCCCAGGCACGGGGGTTAGACAGCTCTGGGGTCAGTCTGTGGGGCAGGGTCTGGATCAGTGGGGTTCAGGGTCAGACACACGCATGGCTGCAATGTCAAGGGCAAAAGCCTCAGCTTAAAAGCCCTCTCCACATTTTTCAGCTCCTTCCCTTGTCCCTGCTCGCAAGCCAGCTGCCTCATACAGTGTCTTCTTCTCTGTTGAGCACTTCTGTCCTGCCTCATAGCTCAGGGTTTCTGGCTTGGCGATGCTTGCTGTTGCCGTCACAGATTCCTGAAGGCAGTCTGCTGCTGCTCCCCCCGCAGGGTCTCTCGTGCTGGGATCAAGGGCTGTGGCAAAGTGGGGAGGAAGATGTAGAGCAGAGCAACATGGGAAATGATGCATCTGTGATGAGGAAGAGAAGGGGCTATGGCCCACCGTGAAGGAGTGATGGAGATTCCAAAAAAGAAAATGGGGGGGGTGTGCTTTGAATTGCTACAGGACCTTTTTAGTTGGGAGGCAGGTTACAGCTCCCACATCACTGGCATGCTGTACTCTGCAGCTGGGAGTCCTGGCCAGCTGTACAATACCTATTGCTTCGGCTTTGAAGTATGTTTTGCTGTTTTGTCTGTCAGTTGCAAGTAGATCTTATCACTTTATTAATGAAATAGGCATAGAAATCTCAGGAAGACACCAGGCTGTAGTGTTTTACTCATGCTTACGAAGCTTCACTAAGAAAGACTCAAGATCATTTGAGACCCTTGCAAGGACGCGTGGAGGGTCATATTTCAATAAATAATCAAGACTAGCAAAAGGTTTCTGAAAAGTTAAGAAGAAAATTAATCTCCCTGGGGCTTTTTGGGTAACCTCCGGTGTCCCTGCATGCACAAGATGTGTGGAGATAAGGAGCTGGTATCCACCAGAGGGCCCTCCCACCGCACACCCTGCACCTTAGTGACCTCGCTGCAGAGGTGCAGCTGGGACCTGCAGAGATTCCTGGAAGGCTTTGGAAAAGCTGCAGATTAGAAATTATGCTTCCCCTTTATCCCTGTGTTTGTCTGGGCAGTTCAGCCCTGTATCCTCTTGAACAGGCAGTCACAAGTTCAGCGTTAGAACCCTCTGCTCTCCATGGGGTAGCTCAATTCTCTGCAGGTGCAGTTTGGAGCATGAATAGCCTTGACTTTTAGGAGCAGTGTGTTCAGGTGGTTACACAGGGTCCTGATTCGCCCTGCTGGAGCTAAGTGCAAATGGTCGAAGTGAACAGAATCATACCTATTCTCTCTTGATGTTTCATATGTACAGCGTTAGTGTTGGGGGAAGTCTTCATAAGCAAGAAACTTCAGATTGTGAAAAATTTCAAGACATTTTACATGTGTTAGCTATAGTACCTGCTGTAGTACCCTTTGGAAATGCCATCATGTTTCCCCCTTGGGCTGAGATTGTGTGAATGACTTCATACAAACTAACCTGCATCTGCTTCCATGCAATCTGTAGCACGAGGGCAGAATCAAATAGCATGGCTCCAAACACGAGTCCTTTGTCCACCTTTCTGCTGCAGGCTGTCTTGTTCCAAGTGGTTCTAGAGACCACTCTTGACCATAACTCTCCACAACACATAGGAAGTGAGACTCTGAGTTGTTGCTGTTTACTGTTCTTGGCAAATGTGCCAAACTCAAAAGAGTGAAGGGATAAAAGCAGACAGGAGAGTGAAGAGCAGTGTTGTGTGTGGTCTTCAGACTGAAAGACACTGCACAATCTGCTTCGATAATTTGCACAGTCTGTACATCTGTTTTTTTCCTAATTTGTTCTTGATGAAAGTGTTGCAAGCTTTAATTTTCCATTGTGTTTGAAAGGAAGGAAATGACTATTTGTAGCTGCTCTAGAACACAGTAACTGAGGACTGAGTTATGTAAACTTGTAGCAGCTTCTGTTTTTTTAACTTTGTTAGACCTAAGGTTACTTTAACACCAAATATATTTGATGGGAATTACGCCCACTGATTATGTCTAAATTACCTTAGCTCTAGATTCAGGCTTAATAGATTTAGTTTTAGTGCATCAAATGTTAACTTAAAAGTCCATTTTGACAATTCTCCTCTGATACTAGTTTGTGATTTTAAGATTTTTGTGTATTTTGTTGTGACTTACTTTTCCCACCAAAAACCTCCAAAAAACCAAACAAAAACCCAAGAAACCCCAAACCAAAAAAACCCCTACAAACTTGTCAGAGCTTTCCAAAAAGAACAAAAGCAAGGGCTAAAAGTGAGGGCTAAAACCTGTTGGCAGAGAGGAATGGAATTGACTTTCCTCATGAAGCAGCAGCAAAATGAATCCAGATTTTTTCTAATGTTAATCAGGGAAAACATCCTAGACTCAGTATTAGGGAACATGTTTAACAAGGTGCTTAAAACCAGCTTTTTACCTGACACACAGAGAAATGCTCTAAGTTTTTGTTATATCACCTTCAGGGAATTGCAGCCCAATCTGCTCTGTGGAAACTCCTGAATGGCATGCTCCATGCTTTGCTGAGCCAACAGCATATTGTTTCAGCCTTGGTTAACTATCTGTTGGGGCTGAAACAGGAGGAGGTATCTGGCAGCATGTGAAGGCAGCTTTGTGGGATGGATGTTGTGCTTGGTGCTGGGATGTGGCACACAGTCCTGCACAGGAAGTACTATACTAAAGGTTCTTTAAAATAACAAACAAGTCTAAACCTTGGTGTGTACACCTCAGTACATGAACTCAGAAGATCTGTCCTCTACCCCATGGGAAAGTGCAGCCTGGTTTCTGTGAGGGAGGATGTGGCTATTGGCTCTCACTGCTGTATGATGCCTGTTTGTTGCCATGTCGTCTCTGTTTTGACCCAGCAAAATCTTAAGGAAAGAATCTGCCTCTTTCTGACAGGGTCGGGAAACTCCCTTGCACTCCCTGTTAATGTTTGCTTTGCTTTTTAGACATGAAGGACCTCTAAAGCAAAACCATGAGTGAATTTTAAACAAATGCAGCTGCTTGTCTGCATTGGTGAGGCAATTGTGTCTGTGCTTGTGGTCATTTCCTCTTGCTTTGTTGCATTAATTGAAATTACTGGATCGGACTTAAGTGATGTATCACTATCAGCTGTTTTGTAGCTTCAGATAAGACTTCAGCAGACATGATGGGAAGAAATGGAGTGTTTGCTCTAGCTCTAGAGGTGGACCTGAGGAACAGTAAGAAGCAAGGAGCAGTGGGGGTAAAGTGAGATGCAAAGAGCAGACAAAAGAAACCATTACACACTGACTGATGGCTGCCTGTTGTGTCACCAAAGGAATTAGGACAAACTGAGTGTAACCAACAGTGTAAACAAGGGAAGTCGAGAGTAGGAAGGGGGGAGGAGAAGTGCTGGACTAAAGATGAGCTGGAGGAAGGATGATTCCCAAAGTGTTTAATTGTTGGTTGGTCATCTTTTGTGGTGTGGTTTGGTTTGGTTTTCCCTCAGTACCAAGTTTATGTTAATTTGTCATAAATTAGAATGAATGAAATCCTCCAAGTCAAAAATGTTTTGCCTAGGGCAGCATATTCATTATACTGGGTTATAAAGTGTTTTAGCAACGACATGGCCAAACAGTACAAACCCTGTGTGGACACAGGCTAGGTAGTTTCCCCTCTCCTTGCCTGAGACTGGCATACCCCTGTTACCACTCTGTCGGTGCTTTGGAGCTTCTCTGTCAATGTCTTTTTCTTCTTTCCTTCCCTTCAGATCACGAGGCTTGTCTTGGGAGAGCAGGCTGTGATGGGAGCAAGAATGCTCAGGATGCCCAACTACTTGCTAAAACTAGCCAGGGTGGTGCTGAGCCATAAGCTAAGGGCTCTGTTCATTCTCGCCTTTAAGTTCACGTCCTTTGCCTCCATCATGTTGTACTGGAGAATCGTGGAGGACCCTCAGAACAGAGGCCAGGTCTACAGCTTGCCTGTTGAAATCCACTGTGCCCACTCTGTGCCTTCTCCTCCCTATGCCGTTGCTGGTGAGCCCCCTCCTTCCTCAGGGAATGTGTTTTTTGTGGAGACCTCGGAGCGAACTAACCCAAGTTACCTGTTCACATGCTCTGTGGAGTCAGCAGCACGGACACACCCTGGGACAAGGGTTGTGGTGCTCATGAAAGGTTTGGCAAATGGGAATTACTCGTTACCCAACCACTGGGGCTTCTCATTGCTCAGCTGCTTCCCCAACGTGGAAATCCGGCCCCTGGACTTGCTCGAGCTTTTTTCTGGAACACCTCTGGCAGAGTGGTATTTGCAAGCTCAGCAGCGCTGGGAGCCTTATTTCTTACCCATCCTGTCTGATGCCTGCAGAATTGCCATCATGTGGAAATATGGTGGTATTTACCTGGACACAGACTTCATTGTGCTTAAGAACTTAAAGAACCTCACCAATGTGCTTGGTACCCAGTCCAAGTATGTGCTGAACGGGGCCTTTCTGTCCTTTAAACCCAAACACAAGTTTATAGAGCTTTGCATGAAAGACTTTGTGGAGAACTACAACAGCTGGATCTGGGGGCACCAGGGCCCACAGCTCCTAACACGTGTCTTCAAGAAGTGGTGCTCCATCCGGAGTCTTCGGAGCAGTACCAGCTGCAAAGGAGTGAGCGCTCTGCCCCGTGAGGCTTTTTATCCCATTCGGTGGCAGGACTGGAAGAAATACTTTGAAGTGGTCAAATCCTCAGATCTTCACCACCTCTTTAATAATACCTATGCAGTGCATGTATGGAACAAGAAGAGCCATGGGACAAGGCTAGAGATCACGTCCCAGGTTTTGCTGGCTCAGTTGCATTCTCACTTCTGTCCTTCCACATATGATATCATGAAGAAGGACTCTGAACGACAGTGACTCAAGGGTCACCTTGACTCAAGGTGTTGCCTGGGAACCCACAACTCTCCAGCTGTTCCATCACAAATACACCTTATTTTAAAGTGAGGTAGTTGAGAGTTAAAGATGAAAGCCACTGTAGGTGGAGCCTGTAGCTTCAGCCGATGTCTGTGCAGCTCTTTGGCTTGGCTTTAACTGCCTACCAGCAACATTTTGTTTCTCTGCAGGACCCTTCCTCTGCTCTGCTTGGTCAGGTAGAGAAATCTCAAGAGGGGAGCAAACGCTGGGCCACTTGTGACAGCCACCATCAGCCTTTCAGAGGAGTAAGGCCCCTTTCAGTTGCTGTAAACCTGGAAGAGGCCTTTGTAGAAATGACTACCTCATTGCCTGATCCTCAGCGCTTCTGAAGTGTAGTCCTCAAAGAAACAAAAGTGTGGGAGAGCAAAGAACAGCAACTGAGGAGGAGGTTAAGGATGTGCTAGAGGTGTCCTGAGAAAAATGTGGAGGAAAACAGAGGAGAAAGAATGGGCTAAAGCAACTTCTTTTTCTTTTAGTTGTCTTCTGAAGCTGTCGGTGGAGGACACTTTCTTTCTCGGGTCTGATTTGAGCAGGGAACAGGATGCTGCAGTCTCTGTTCCTATGCCACAGGATGTGGAAATTTGATGTGAGTCAGCACATGAGGATCTCAGGCCAGCTGATCCTTTAGAAGGAGCTCTTGCATAGCAACGGTTTATTTTATAGCAGTGGCAAATTAACTCCCTGTGATGAGAAGGAGAGCTCATCCAAATCACACTCTAAATTGCACCTGAGACAGGAAAAGCTGAACTATCTTTTACACTGAGTTTGTCTCTGTGACCAAATGTTCATAACTGCATCTAAGATGCAGCAGAACTTCCAACACTTGGACAAATCCTGAGGAGTGGCATGATATTTCCAAAGTTACAAAGAGCTTGGTAGGGAATGTGTACTGCCTAAATTCAAGTCCATTTCTGAGAGTCATTTATGGTGGACCTCTTCAAATAGCCTGGAGTACTTCTGCAATCCCCTGTCCAGGAGCATAAATCTCTCCTTGGAGGTCTTGAGGAAGGCAGTGGAAAGCCATACTCTTCTCTGAGTGCCCTCCTGAACTACAGTGGAAAAGTTAACAGGTCTCTTGCAAGGTGTTGTTGTGCCTTTAAGTGTTCCCACCATAGAGACAGGTATGTTGGGCAGACTGTTTTTTGAAGAAAACTTCATGGCCTAAAGGGTGGTTTTACAGTTCCTGCAGGAAAACAACAGAGAAAGAGCAGTGAGGAGAAAGAATAAGGCTGAGACTATCAGGATCATTACTTCTGGTTCCCACCACGCTCTAAGGGGGATCACTGAGGCACATGAGCTTGGCATTACATTAGGGTTAATGCAGATGAGCAGGGCATTGGCCATCCCCTCTCCTACACTAATAAGAGAATATGATCTCACTGTAAAATCTTTTCTGCCTCCATTGTGCTTCCTCAGTGTGCCTAGGAACTGCAGTGAGGTGATGCAATGGCCCTTTTAACCATGAGTCAGTCAGATCTCCTATGTCACCTGGCCCCAAAGTGACAGCTTTGTCACATGGTGCTTCCTGCAAGTCCTCTGTGTGGCTCAAATGATTCCTACATCTGCAGTTGTCTGAGGGGTCTTCTATTTCCCAGGTCAACCATAAGCAATGTGAAGTTTGCTCAATTCCATCAAGGCAAAGGTCAAAAGCATAAAAGACTGCATGCAACATTTCTGTTTGTCTCATGTTTATTTATCTCTGATGATAACAACAAGAAAGACAAATTGGCCATCACTTTGACAGACAGCTCCTCATTCCTCAGGGAATGTGGCTGTGGGAGCTTAAGGTGTGCACTTTTTGTTATTGTCATGTTTGTTTGTTTGGTTTTTTTGTGTTTTGTTTTGTGGGTTTTGTGTGTTTGGTTTTTTTCTTCTTGTTTGTTTTTTTTTCCTTGCTGTCTGGTGTTGGTCTGAGGCCAAAGCAGCCAAAGTAGCCAAGGTGCTACTTTGATTGAAAACTACCTGCCTGTGAGTTGGGCACAGTGTGAGTTCTGTGCACAAGCAGCTACTCTGGAGTGAACAAGGTGCTAGAAACACCCTTCCAGTGGCTGTCATTACCTGACTGAATATGAATTGATTATGGGAGTGATTGGGACCCACTGCAATAAATATCTGCTTTGATATAACACTGATTATTCTAGGAAAGTGCCTTTTTGGATAAGTGGAGTGTTTTTGTTGGGGTGGTGTTTTATTTGTGGGGTGTTCTGTTTTGTTTTTTCTTGTCGAGTCAATGTTCTGAGGTTTGATAAGGACAGAATCAAACCAATGTAGCCTTCAGCCTTTCTTCCTTTGTCTTGTGAAAGAAGAATAAATACAGTTTTTATTATTGCTTCTCTCTGTTGAGATGTTCCATTTTGTTCTGTGATGGTAGGTCTGAGCAATCTGTTAGTTATTATGCAGAAAAGCATTTTAAACCTGTGTCCTGAAGTGACTCACTCAATTTAGGAGTGTGGAATGAAAATGAGACAAGTTGAGCATAAACACATGTGGAAAGAAGGCTCTGCAGACCATGACTACAGCCATTTTTGGGACTTGAGCAGAAGTAACAGAGCATGTGGTACTGATTCCTAATCCAACCAGGTATCACCTCATCTTTCATGACCTGCAACCTGTCTGAAGCAAGGTATTTTAGACCTTCACTCTGGTGAGGGTCTGGATGTTAAGATATGGGAAACTCCATGAGAAATTGTGTAGCTTTTTCCATGGGTGATGGGTTAGAGTCTCCCTCAATAATTATGAAGTCTGTGCTCTTGTAGACTAAAAGTGGAAATTTATGCTTCAGCCATTCATTTTCTGACCTGCCTCTCAAAGCCTGATCTAAAGACCCTGGAGTGCAGGGGAGCACTTGGAGAAGCTGTAAAAGGACTGGTGGGGTGCGGTGTGCAGAGGAGTTTTATTGTGACTCCTTGAGTCAAGAGCCAGGGAAATAGTTTTCCCTTGAGTAACATAGTTTCCTGTGCTTTCTTTGCTGATAAGCAGTCAAAAATGATGGAAAGTGGTGAGAAGGAACTAGCTGTTTCTTGCCCTGTCTCCTTTGTGTACTTTGAATGTTTCCAGGGATGCTGATTCCACCATCTCCCTGGGCAGCCTGTGCCAATGCTTGATAACCTTCTCAGGGAAGAAATTCTTCCTAATATCCAATCTGAACCTCCCTGGGTGCAACTTGTAGCTGTTTCCTCTTGTCCTGTCACTTGTTACCTGGGAGAAGAGACCAAGCCCAATCTTACTACCACCTCCTCTCAGGTAGTTGTAGAGAGCAAAGTCTCCCTTGAGCCTCCTCTTCTCCAGAGTAAACAACCCCAGTTCCCTCAGATGCTCCTCGTAAGGCTTGTGCTCTAGACCCTTCACCAACTTCATTGCCCTTCTCTGGACATGCTCCAGCAGCTGAGTTCTATTGTAGGGAGAGGCCCAAAACTGAACGCAATGCTCAAGGTGCATCCTCACCAGTGCCAAGTACAGGAGGGAAATCACCTCCCTAGTCTTGCTGGCCACGCTGTTTCTGCTCCAAGCCAGGATGCTGTTGCCCTTCTTGATCACCTGGGCACACTGCTGGCTCATGTTCAGCTGCTGTTAACCAAAACCCCCAGGTCCTTATCTGCTGGGCAGCATTCTAGCCACTCTGTCCCAAGCCTGTACTGTTGCATGTTCTTGTGGCATGTAAGTACCTAACCAATCCTTGTCACAACCTCAGAGGGTCTCAGCATCTGCAGAGCTCTATGAAACAAT
This sequence comes from Galbula dea, assembly GCA_013399015.1. Lineage (NCBI taxonomy): Eukaryota > Metazoa > Chordata > Aves > Piciformes > Galbulidae > Galbula > Galbula dea. The sequence goes on from VWZX01000730.1 coordinate 1,248,617, forward strand.
CAGCTCAGTTCTCGTGGCAGCCACCCAAGTGCATGAACATTGGGAATTCTCACCAAAGGAGCAGAAAACAAAGCAGAAACCATTTCCTGCTACAGTATAAAGCTTAATGTGTAGTGATAATGGTGTTTCAATTTCCTCCTTCTTTTAGTTTCTTAGGGGTTTTTTTTTCTGATTAATTTCTGTTTAGATGGGCCCTGGGAGCCCATGGCTCCTGACATGTGTTTTCAATAAATGCTGCTTCATCTGTATTATCCAGAACACTACAAGCTGCAAAGGAGTGAGTGCTCTTTCCTCAGAAGCCTTTTATCCTGTTCACTGGGAGGACTGGAAGAAGTTATTTGAGCCAATCAGCTCCTTGGAACTTCAAAAGCTCCTTAAGAACACCTATGCAGTGCATGTATGGAACAAACTGAGCCATGGGACAAGGCTAGAGATCACATCCCAGGCTTTGTCAGCTCAGCTGCATTCTCACTTCTGCCCTGCCACATATGTGAAGATGAAGAAGGACTTTGAAGAGCAGTCAAGGCTTACAATGTGACCTGTTAGCCCTTGGCTAAAGGCAAGTTCCCCAATATGAAGGAAACTGAATGCCTTTCCACCTTCCAGAGAATTATTTGTAGCCCACAGAGCAGGTATTCTGTGTGACGGCTCCATGATTTTGTACCATTTCCAATGTCTGCCTCAGATCCATACTTCAAATATACACTAGAACCTGAGGTCAGACTGTCTTCAACAGCTGTAGGAGCCCTTGGCTTGCTTCCTGTAACATTTCTAAGTAAATACATGTCAGCCAGTGCTGTAGGACACGTGGTAAAGAAATGGCTGGTGAAGTATATGGGGAGTGTATGAAAATTGCTTTAAGAAATGGAAAATGTTTTAAAGCTCCACTCAGCTTAGTGTGAAGTTTTTCTTGCTTTCCCAAGGTACCTTGTTTCAAATTATGATCTCTACATTTTCCAGCAATAGGCTGAGTTCTGTGGTCCTCTTGAGGAAAACAAATAGACAAACCCAGTTCTTTTACCAACAATGTTCCTTGCTCTGTTGAAGAAAAATCTTGTGGGATTACAGTGTCCTGGCTGCATATTCAGATGTGAGAATGGTCATCAGATCAACATCAGCTCTATCACTGCTTCAGCTCTGCTCGGGTTTGCTAGAAGCTACAGTCAGCTGGTCTCAGCATCTGCCTGTGTCTGCATTGTTGTAAAAAGCATTGCATTCCTTTCATCAGAGTTTTGAACCCAGTTGGAGTATTGTGGAACAGGGGCAAACATATCCACATCAGCAAAAGGACCAGTGACCAGGTCCAGGACTAGGACTTGTGTCTCCAGTGACATCTTATTATTGTCACTTGAGGTCAAGTCAGTGGATCATGCAGCACCATTCATCTTACCCTAATGCAGATTAAACAAGCAAGTGACTGCAGGCAGCACTGACTGTGATGGGAACACAGGTGCCTATACCACAAACTTTTAAAGTTAGATGAGATAAAGCTGACTGTGACTTCTAGCAAACCTGGGCAGAGCTGATCCAGTGATAGACCTTTCTCACGCCTGAATGTGTTTCCTGTGTGTCCAGGGCACTGTAATTGTAAAAATGCATTTGAAATTCACCTCTTATGAGGCACCACATTGGAACAGCATATCCAGCATGGCCAGCAGAACTAGGGAGGTCATTGCCTTCCTGTACTTGGCACTGGTGAGGCTGCACCTTGAGTATTGTGGGTATTTTTTGGGGGGAGAAAGGCAAGTCAACCGTGTCAAAGCAAGAGAAACATGTATTGCTAATGGGTGACATGGAGCCCTGTTAAAGAAGCTTTGATCGAACATCTTCTCTAAAGCAAATGTACCTTTCGAGATCCTTTGACCAACATCCAATTTAAAGAAGCCTTTAATCTTGGTATAGAGAAGAAAAGCATTTGGAAAGCCTGATGGCCACTGTTGTCGTTTAATGCCAGCCAGCAACTAAGCACCACTCAGCTGCTTACTAACTCCTTCCCTTTCCCCTGTGGGATAGGGAGGAGAATTGAAAACAAGTAAAAGTAATGGCTTGAGATAAGAAAAGTTTAATAATTGAAATAAAAATAAAAGAATACTAATAATAGTAGTCATGAAAAGGAAGATAACAAAAAGAGAGTGAAATAAAACCCGAGAAAGAGAAGTGATGCGCAATGCAATTGCTCACCACCCACTGCCTGATGCTCAGCCAGTCCCTGAGGAGCAATCTGCCCCCTCCCGGCCAGCTGTCCCCGGTTTACATACTAGGAACAACGTTATGTGTTATGGCATATTCCTTCGGCCAGTTTGGGCTGGTTGTCCTGGCTGTGTCCCCTCCCAGCTTCTTGTGTCCCTCCAGCCTTCTCACTGGCAGGACACGAGAAGCTGAAAAGCCCTTGACTTAGTATAGACGCTATGTAGCAACTAAAAACATCAGTGTGTTATCAGCACTATTCTCACACTAAATCCAAAACACAGCACTGTGCCAGCAACTAGGAAGAAAACTAACTCTATCCCAGCTGAAAACAGGACAGCAGCTGTTTACAAGAAGTTTCCAATCATTTAAAAACATTAGTTCAAATGTTGACAGAGAGACGCATCAGATGATATAGGTAATAGTAGATATAGTAGACAATTCTCTAGATTTTCTCTTATGCCAATGTCTTTTACTTGAGTCCAGTGCTGTTTTCCTTTGTTTAAAGCTAGTATTTGAAATAACAAAGGATAAATAAGACAGGTTTTGTAGGTGCAAAAGGAAAATGCATTGTCACACGACAAACGTAAGTGTGTCAAATGCTCTTGTCAAGGTTCTGGGCAGGTGGGTGATGTTTGGGGAGCTGATTCTGTTATCAGCGTATGTTTAAGCAAACTCTGATGTTAACATCAGCTTATGAGTCTCACCAGCTTTTTATGCTGAAGTGAGTGAGTAAAACAGAATAGAAACAGGGAGTAGGGCGACTGCAGTTATGTAAAATGAATCAGGCTATTGGCCATCACTGGCCTAGATGAGATGGAGTTGATCCACAGGATTCAGAAGTGGCTGTGCAGGGCACCCTGGCATCTTTCTCCCTATTCTGGGTTGTGTGCAGGTGCTGGCTCTGAAGCAGTACAAGTAGAAGGTAAGGCTTGAGAAGTGTACTTGATGTAATAATGAAATGTGGTGCTGACATACGGAATTTATCCACTTCCTGTCTTCAAAAGATAGTGGGGCTTCAATTGTTGGTTAAAACCAGAAGATGCTGTAATTTTATTACCCTTGCTTTCTCCCCATCATTCTTTATGCAGCTAATAAAGGGGAAAAGGGTATTTTCTGTGTGGTATGATCCAACAGTAAGGACAGCCTCACGGGAAGCGGTGGCACCCATAAAAATCACTCTTCCGTCTGCGCTGGGCAGAGACACGACAGGCAAACACCTAACGAGGAGCAGCGGAAGAACGACTACAGCAGTTCACTTTTTCCGTGATTCCCACGCTTCCCCCTCCGATTCGCGCAGGCCCCGGGCGGTACCGCCTCGCCAGCCCGCCTCCGCCAGCCGCTCCCCGCGGCCATTTCCTGCAGCGGAGCGCTCCCTAGAGAGACCGGCCAGGGGCGCGCCAGCCGAAACAACCCGAGGCAGCGCCTCTCCCATCGCGCTCCCCAGCTCCCACCTCCTCCGCAGGGGCAAGCACGCCCCACCTCGGCTTTCCCGGGCGAGGGGCCTAGCGCCCCAGCCCGCCCAAGTGGCGGTGCCGCCTCAGCGGGGAGCGGGCGCCCCCTAGTGGCCTCGCCGCAACCCACCGCCTCAGAGAGCACCGGCGGGGCGGGGAAAGCAGGCGGTGGCCAGCAGGGGGCGGTATTGTCCCGGCTCCGATTGGCAGGGGATGGTGTGACGTTGTGGGGCGCGACAGGGCGGGTGGTGCTTGCGCCTCTGGCAGGGGTCAGCGATGGGGGCGCAGATCAGCACGGTGAGTGTTTTTTCCGAGTCCTGGAGGCGGCGGGCAGCAGGTCCTTCGCCTCCCGGAAGCGGGTAATTGGAGCGTTGGCTGCCGTTGTGCCCCTCCCGGTCCCCCCATAGTCCCGAGTGCAGGCCCCGAGACCTGGCAGCATATGAGGAGAGAGGCGTGATGGCCCGCTCTGCCCGCCCCAGTGCCCCAGGGCTGACCGCACCTGGGTACCTGAGCAGTATCAAAGGTTGCCCGAGGTGCCTGCTGCTTCCTCATCCCTGTACCCGTCGTGCGGGGGGGAAAAGGGGGGTGCCTGTGTTGGGAGCCGTGTACGACCCCCGTCAGCGGTGCGGTGGCTTCCTGACCTTCTAGTGCTAGGCCAGGGCGTGTGTATGGCAGCGTCCGCACCCACGGCTCTTGTGCATGGGATAATGGTGGCTGTGTTGGCTGTCGTGGTATGTGTGCTTTTCGTCTCTCAGTTAACCGAGTAGTTTTTCAATGTCCATGCTGATGGCTTTAAAACCGCTAACCTAGCAGTTGACTTTCTAGTGGGAGACCTCGTTTGGGATCGTGTCTGCCGAGGGATGGGTTTGCGGTGCTATTAGCTGTAGTCGTTACCCTCTTTCTGGAGCAGCCTGACACATCGTGTCTTTCCTCTGATGGACCTGCTCTAGTATTTCTAGTTCTGGGTTTGTGAGAGGAGCAGGGTGGAGGTAGAGGCAACATAGGCTAGTTTGGGTATAGCTGCTTATTAGGTTATTTGAACGGAATAGGAGGCAGATGTTAAGCTGCAGAAGTGAAGAAATGCCTGTCCCACAACCCTCTCATCATTTTGTAAATCAGATGAGAAATAAAGATCACTTAAAACTAGGGTTTGAATGATGATATAGGCAAAGGGTAATTGGAGCAGAGGATACAAGATTTTTCTTGCTGAAGAAGCCTTTTGTTTCTGTGTTTGTAGGGCAGTTCAGTGACTCAGAAGTGTCCTGCCGTAAGCTTGCACGTTTAGCTGTGTTTTGCTCACTATGCAGTAGTGGAAAGGGCTGGCAGTCTCAATGCTACAGGTTTTCTCGTTTTTGTGGTCTTTTTTTGTTACCTCCCAGAGGTCTGTTTCCATTAATAAAAATTCCTGTTCAGTCACTTATTCTGTGATCTATGTTAGCAAAGATTTGTGCAACTGGAAACTGTGAGTCACCAGATCTTAATGTAATGATTCCTGGCTGTATGGCCAGATAGACACTCCCTCTGCTGCTGTAGATCTGGTGCAGCTTCCAGGGTTGTAGTGCAGTTATCTTCATGCATATCTTGATACACCCTCTGGTAAGAGTATATAGACCACTTTTATTCCTGAGAACGTGTTTCAGAGCAAGGATAGCTTCTTGTAGTCATTCAGCCTTTGATTCTTCTCTTTTTGTTCTGCCCACTAGCTGGTACCTTCTGAATAAGAAACTAAAATAGCTCCCTGAATTAGTGGGTGTGCTGGGTTTTTTCCAGACCAGACTAAATCACATGAGGCTTTTGCACCTACTGACTGTGAATAACAAATTGCTTTCCACGAGGGTAACATTGTGTTAAAAGTGTTTGTCAAAATTAAACTGCATTTTGTTCCAATAGACTCAGATCTGGTGCTTCAGAAAATGATGTTTATGCACATTTAGGGATTGTGTTAATCTCAACTCATCACTTGACATCTGATCATGAAAAATTATTTACAGAGATGGGAGAAAACACTTATCTCTGCACTCAGATGGAGAAGCTGGCTTGCAGAGATGCTTTTTTGAACTCCAGTCTCCTGCCTTCCTGATCATCTGTTATTGACATGTATTAGTGTTGGAGTTGGGACTCAGCCTAAGTTTTTGAATTCCCATTTTCAAATGCAGTTTTGCTAGACCACAGCTGTCCTTTTTTTTTTGGTCCATTTTAGCCACATCTGTAAATGAAAGATGAAATGAAAATGAGTATGTTTATTATTTTAACATATTGTGTGTCTTATTTGAAACATCATCTGCTTTAGATTCAGCTTGCTGTCTCCACCAGGTCTCGTTGACCTGTTGCACTTCTCATTGGGGAGTTTATTTGCTGCTCTGCTACTTTCTTTAACAATTTCCCTCCCTTCCCCCTTTTTAGTGACTCAGTAACAAAAATTCTTCCTGGAGATGTAGTAATCTGGTGGATCATGAATTAAGGAATAATATTCTTGTAAACTTAATCTTCTTCAGAAACAACTTGTGTGGAGCTAATTAAGTATTTTCAAATAAAAGTTACTGTGTGTGTGGTATGATATAAAAACTGGGTATAGCCTGAAGGCATATATTTTAAACCTGTACAGCAGCATTTTAAGAAGTGAGAGTTTGTGCTGTCCCTTTTCAAAACTTCTACTCTTGCCACAGTTTAGCAATAATAATGTAATATTTTTTTTTTAATGGTCTCCTGAGAACTATCACACATATGGACATGTGCTTCTAAAATACTGGTCAGGTCCCTTTAAAATTAAAGTGAAAGCAAAAGCTCACCCAGCAAGACTTTCAGCTTTTCCAAAGTGCATTGTCTTATCTACACAGGTGACTTTCAGGCTGTTGTAGTGCTTATCTAACCTTGGAGGAACAGGACTGTCTCTGGGAACAGATACTAGAAAGGAAAGCATGGGCCTCTACCTGAGCATTGTCTGGACAGGCTTGGTATTTTTGTAGCCTGCAAGTGACATATCTTCAGCCTTGTAGACCCACCAAGTTCTTGAGGTGTATGGTATTGGGGCAGGGAAGTGACATGCAGCAGCATGGTTTCTTCTTTGCTTTCCTGTGCTGGTGTGGCCACTCAGTCTCTCCTGGCTGGGCAACCTATGCATAGTGTCATGGATGGAGAGGATGTTGTGATGCAGGGACATAACCTGCTGCTGTCTTGTGGGCCTTCAGCCCAAGGGTAAAGCTCATCCCTGCAGCAGGCTACATGACCATGTCCTTGCTTCCAAAGGTTGTGATATAAAAGGCCCAAAGCATTGTTGTGCCTTATGTGACATAGTTGAGGAGCCTTTCTGCACATAGGTGCACCAGGGAGCACAGAGACGGGTGGGTTACCTGTGTGGTTCCTTGACTTGCCTACTCCCAGGCCTATCACAGGAGAGCAGCCAACTTGTGAAGGCTTATCTCCACACACATGCACACAAAGCAGCACAGAGACACTGGCAGGCAAGGGAGCCCCAGTAACCCACTCAGAGAAGTGAGCCCTGGCCCTTCTCAGAGCTGTCCAGGGGAGCTCTTGCCCCATGAGCCAGGGGTGATGCCTGTCTCTATGTGGATGCTGGTTCCCCTGGCAGGCTGGGGATGCAGGGTGTGAGTATTTGGGGATTGTGGGACCTTTAGGGAAGGAACCAAAGGCAGGGATTGAGGCCATTTGAGGAGGAACAAATGTGAGGAAAATAAAAAATACAGGTGGCTCATATGTCCAGATGGTGGCAACTGGGGAGACTGGAGTCTGGGGACAGCTGCTGTGAAGACTAAGCCAGCAGCTTAGTCTTCTAACTAGTGGATCCACCTTGTATATGTGTATTTATGTATTTCCCACTAATGGACCTTCATCCTGATAGATTAGGGAAGGGAACAGGATAAGACCATTGGTGCTGTTTATGTGAGGGTCTGACTGTGTTGATCAGTGTGACCAGCCACGTGTATATGTGCTTATGTGAGTCTCTGTGCATGCCTGCTGGCCATACCTGCTCACCCTCAGTCATGGCTGGACCTGGGGACATGCTGTTGTGGCAGCCTTGCTTCAGTCAAGCTGCAGGGTTTGGCAGCCCTCTGTTGTGGGTATGGCAGGTGCCTTAATGCAGGAGTCATGGCAGGTATTCATAAAGCAAACTTCCATGTTACACTGGCTGGTGGTTTGTTAACACCTCCTCTTTCTGCTCATGTTAGTACAAAGAAACACAGGGGTTTTTTTGGTGGTTAGATTGTTCTGTCATGCTACCATGTTCCTTCTCACCAAAATAACTTTCTCTTCTTAGGCACTTGTCTAACACTTTCTGTATTGCTGCAGCTGAGTCAGCTGGTGACATACCCACTATGGCGTCTCTGCAGCATGATCCTCAGGTTCTTCTGGAATCCCCATCCTGCAATTACTCTGAAGGATCCTGAAGTGAAGTACCCATTGAGGCTGATTGATAAGGAGGTAAGAGCATGTACAGTGCTGAGCATGACCTCTCCATTGATACTGGGAAATGCTTATAGCTTCCTGAGTCTTGGGTGATGTAGCAAAGGGGACCAGGTTGCTACTTCCTTATCTTCTTGATATCCACTAGTGTCCTGTGAAATCATCTTCTACACTGACATGATTAATTCATCAGATTTGGAGACACCAAAGTCAATGGGGTTTTTGGCCTTGAATTCCTACATATTTAAGTTTTAAATGAGAATTGAAGAGGTTGTTAATTGTTATCTTGTGGCTTCCCACAGATGGCCATGTAACTGTTCATACTATTTAGAAAGCTAATGCTTAGTCTTAATCTGCAAATGAGGATCTTACTACATTTTGCTGTTGACATTTAAATGCACATCAAAACAGTATTTGCATTTGACTGGTTTATTTCAATTTTTACTTCTTTAATACTTCTGAAGGATTTTGAGACAAAATTAAGTTTCCAGGGAATCTGAATGAAAAGTTGACCTCTGCAGGAGGGCCTATTCAGAGGAGTTCATGTTTGCATTATGCAGAAATTCCACTTTGGATGCTGCTTTCCCCTAAATACTTAATCCTGCCAGGAAGCCAGACTAGTGTATTGGTTTTCCAAGTGAAATCACAAACATTAAATCTCAACAACATAGCTGATTGTACTTTTTATTTTCCTCTTTCAGGAAGTTAGTCATGACACAAGAAGATTTCGATTTGCTCTCCCTTCTGTGGATCACGTTCTGGGTCTCCCTGTAGGTATGTTCAGTCTTTTCTTAGTAAGAACCCACCCATTGTTCATTATGTTCTAACAGATCTGATCTTGGGCTTGGGGTTTTTTTTTCCTGTATTTTCAACTGTTGAATTTTGGATGCTGTCTACATAGCTTGAGTTTGTATTTAAAGCTCTGCAAGTTTATCCTCATGCTGTGAGTCATCTGCAGGGCCTGAAAACAGAGTGTATTTCCAGTCTGTTTCTGTGAAGACAATAGAAACAAAGACTGGTCTTTACTGGTGTTTTTTCCAGCCTCAGCTTTCCAGTGTATGTTACTCCTATGCTGCTTGGTCTGTGTGGCCCCTTTCCATTCCCTGAAGCAATGCTCTCAGCTACTTCTCCTCTCACACATGTGGTTTACCAAATGATCTGCTCACTTTTGAATTTGCTGGGAGTCTCATGGAACTTCTTAATCACCATGAGGTGGATGTTTCCTTAGGCCTTGCCATGTGATGTGTTGCCTTCTGTAACAGCACAGTGGGATTGTTTCCTGCTGCTTAAATAAAGAGCATTTACTCATGACTTGTGTTGAACAGGGACTTCTGCTTGAATAACTTGTTGCAGTGATCTGTGGATAGGTTGCTTTCCAGCAAATCCTTTCCAGCATTACAGTCCATTGTGCTAAGTGTTCCCTCTGGCTTGGGATATATTATTTTCTTGATCCTCTTAAGTAGCTGTGAGGACAAAGCTAGTTTCCCTTCCTTGCCCATAACAAACATTGAGGAGTGAGCTACCTCACCTCTGTAATTCATCTTGACCTACACTCCAACAGAAAGGAAGCAGTCTAGGATAAATTTGGCCTGCTGGGTGCCACAGCTTCCTCAAGTGTTTTAGTAAGGGAAGGGCAAATCAGCCAGTGGTTTCAGCATAGCCCAAGAAGGTGCATACTTGGCTCTGCACGGTCCCAGGAGCAGCATAATCATGCTTCCTGAAGGTGCTATCACACCACAGGCTAATCTGTAGGTGACTGGGGGAGTGGTTTCCTGGGTGAGACTTGGGAAGCAAAGAGAGCTGAAAGCTGGTGAGGCTGGTAGAAGTAGCTGGGAGCAGTGGGCTTGGCAGCCTTGGGATGTACTGATGTACATTCTACAGGTTTAGTCCAGCACCAGCATTTTGCTTTTACCACCAGCTGGAGTGTTCCAGGTAGAATCTGTGTATGGTTAACAACTCTGGTAAGGTACAACATCAGGGGGAAAAGTGGTGCCCCAAAACAAGGTAGTTAGGAGAGCTTTGAGACTACATTTGCAGTCCATGCCAACTCAGGACATCCACTGAAAGGAAAAATCTTCTGAAATGAAACTGCTTTTTTCCTTCCCTGCATACAGGACAGCACATCTACCTGTCTGCACGGGTTGATGGAGCTTTGGTTGTTAAACCTTACACTCCAGTTTCCAGTGATGATGACAAGGGCTTTGTGGATCTTGTTGTCAAGGTGAGAATGTCATACTCTTTCACCAGGCTGGGCAACTTCTGAGCCCACCTTTACACAGTCTGATGTGCTGGCTTCTGTTCAGGTCTGTGTCACTGAGGACTTCCACAATTGCAACAAGAGGTGTAAAACTACCTACAATCCATATGGCATTTTGGAAGCATTTCTTCAGTGTCTATGAGATGCTGCATCATTTTCTGCAGTCACACACTGCAGTTTTCCCAAGTCTATGGAAACCTGCAGATGTTCACACATCTCTTTTAATCCTTCTGAAATAAGGAATTAGCTTTGCCTGAACTGTCAGCTCCTTCTGAAGCTAATGTAATGTGGTCATTATGATTATCAAGAGCAGTGATCATTATTGTTACTGATCCAGACAGTGTGAATGACTGATTTAATTGGGAAGAATGTGATTTGGTGTCTTGTGATAATGTACTTTTGTTTTATCTCTTGGAAGCTAGATTAATCAAATATATTTAAAGATGACAGGAGTTTAAAACTTGAATATCTGCACTGGTTTTCCTCTTAGAATTTTAAGTTCTTTTCTTCTTCACAACTAATCACACTTTATTCATTTCCTGTGAAACTAGATGTGAATTTGCCTTTCACTACCTGCTTCTCTTTGTGAGCTGAAGACATGACAAGGGAAAAATTTAAATCTTTGACTCAGATAGAATCATTTTACAAGACTCCTTCCCACTGTGACTTGCCATGCATGCAAATGATGCTGTTCCTGCAAAAGTGGAGCTAGTCTCAGCTTCAACTCTTTCCCACCCATCTGTTTTATAGCATAAAATCCAGTTTTTCTGTTTGAAATCACAGGGGCTTTTTTTTTCCCCCCCTCCCTTTTGAACCTGGGTGTAAATCATGTTGATAATTTAGAGATATTTTCTATGTTACAGAAATACAATGGAGAGATTGCCAGTCTGTGTCCAGTCTGATCAAAACTGGGGCAAGAGTGGCATTTTAATCTTTTTCAGACAACTCAGTTTTATTGTCAGTGAAATCTGCATGGGTAGTATGTCTTTGTGTAGTAATTGTGTTCTTTGCATGAGGAGCATGAGTACATAGGTGTTTGAAGGACAAATGCTCATCTTTGAGCTGTGACATTAATTGCTTCATTGTTGTTTTTAACAGGTCTACTTTAGAGGTGTCCATCCAAAATTTCCTGATGGAGGGAAGATGTCTCAATACTTAGACAGCCTGAAAATAGGAGATACTATTGACTTCAGAGGACCAAGTGGCCTACTTGTCTACAATGGAAAAGGCAAGGGTTACTCAGAGGATAAATACATCCAGAGTGAACAATACAGAAAAAACCATCATAATGTAGTAGAAATACTGGTCACAGTTTTTTTTCCAGCTGGGTTCAAGTGTTTATAGAATAATTTGGGTTGAAAGGGACCTTTAAAAGTCACCTCATCCAACCCCCCTGCAGGACACCTTCAATTAGATCAGGTTGCTCAGAGTCCTGTCCATTTCTATTAGCAAATAGAACTGCAGGTAGTGATGGCTTGATGCTATGGTCAGGGGTAAGTAGTGACCCATGTGAGTGTCTGATGTTCCCATCATGTGTCTTACCATCTCTAATCCTCTCAGGATTTATTTCAACTGGTGACACCTTCACTTTTGTCTGTTTCCTGCATTGGGGGTGGGGAGGGAAGGGTGACAGGGCTTGAAACAAAAGCTAAGGATGCTGGGAAGGGGTGAGAGGTGCTGTTCCCTGCTTTCTTCAGTGTTTCCCATCTTTCTCTCTGCAGGCAAGTTTGCTATTCGACCTGAAAAGAAAGCTGAACCAGTTACTAAGGCAGTGAAGTATGTGGGGATGATTGCAGGAGGGACCGGTATGTGTATATGTAATAATTCATCCTGGGTTTCTGACAGCTTGCATCTGTCTGCATTTTCTCTTGTGCTCACTTGCATCCTTTGCTTTCTCACATCATTGACCTGCCTTCCTCTTCCAGGGATAACACCTATGCTGCAGATCATTCGAGCAATCATGAAGGACAAACGTGACCCTACCGTCTGTCAGCTGCTCTTTGCTAATCAGGTAATTCTGGCCTTTCTTCTGCTTATAAAGTTTTACTTACCTCATGTAACTGCACTCAACAAATGAAGTTATTCCTGAGAAAGCCTGGTTACAGAAGTAGAAACCCTGAGGGGAGAAGTGAACTGAAATGTTGAAAACTTCTTGTATGAAAGGACTGTAATGAAATGGGGTTTTCATGTTATTACAGAAATGCTGCTTTCCTCCCAGCTAATGTGTGCTTTCCTGTGTCTCATTGCTCTCTTTCTAATCCAGTTTATAAATGTCTGCATTCTTTTGTGCAAGTTGTTAATGTTTTGGGCAGGCAGTCAAAGCTGTCTTAGTGGAAACATGAAAGAGGTGGACAGCTGTCTCCCTCGGCAACTGCAATTCCCCAGTTTCACAGCAGGGTTTGTATGTGGAGTCTTTCTGTTTGAGAACATCTTAGGGGAGGCTAAGATTACCAGTGGTCTCCAGCAAGGTCCCTCAGCTGTGGAGCTGTGATTCTGCATGGCTAGCTCCTTATTTCCATTTCCTCTATCAGTTGTTCATGTTTCTGTTCATGTTCATGTTTCTGTTGCTCTTTGAGGTGTATCATAGTGCTGATGGTGTGCTGCTGAACTGCAGTGCCCCTTTGGCCTGATGTTCTGCTGGTGTCAGTCCTTTTGCTTTAAAAGTTCTCCATCCTAATGAATATTTGTTCCAGGATTATGAGCCATTATTTGTGGTGAGCTTCAGTGCATGCCTGTGTTTGTTAGCTTCTTTAGACTCTCCTCTGTCATTCCTTTCTTCTCTGATACTCTGTGTGTCTTCATTTCCTATGCACCATATCTGAACTATAAACCAAGGCTTTCCTACCCAGAAGCCATGATCCAAGTGCCAACAGATGCCCTGTTCTCATGCTTGATTACAGTAAGACCTCCTTAAGAGCCCAGCCAGTGCCCTCTGGTGCTGCCTGGTGCAGCTGCAGCTGCTGGGCTCTGCTGAGCCCTAGGAGTTTGCATAAAATGCAGTCGTTATCAGGGCAGAAGGGCTAGGATTTGCTGTGTGTAATTTAGAATGACTAAAAGAGGGCTAGAGCTGCTTTAGGAGCCTAGAAAACATACTTGCTTCTTGCAGGGATGACTCAGGGAACAGTTTATTAGCAACAGCCTCTGTAAACATCCATCCTTGGCTTTAAAGAGTCTTTGTGCCCAGTAACTTCACAAATACAAAGCAGCCTCATGACAAATGGTCAATCAGCAAAGTCTGCAGGCTAGATTTTTATTTAATATCTTTTTTAATATGTGTTTTGCTGGTCTTCTCTTTTGACCCTCCTGAAAGAGCTGTGTTGGATTACAGATGACAATGTATGTGGGCTTGTACTGCATGCTTTGAGTTGGTTCCACCCAGTAATAGCTTCTCTGGAACACATGCAACTGCAGCTCCAGAAATAGCTACCTGCTCAGCAATAGTTGTTGGCATGTTCCTCATTTCCCCCTCAGTTACAGACAGAATGGTGTCTTCACTGCCAAATTATTATGAGTGCAGAGGATGGGTACCCCTTTTAGTCTCTAGGCTCTTCCCTTGTTCCCAAACTGCAGCTGCTCTTACAGGAATCAGGCTTTCTTTTGGCCTGCAGTGATGTGGCAGGAGGGAGGAGCAGAACTTGATACCCTGGGCAGTGTTTGTTGTTCCAATCAGAACTCGATTAGCTTCTGGTTGTTTGTTCCACATCCTGTTTAAAAATAAAGCAGCTTTATCTCCATATGGCAGCTCTGATGAACTACAAAGTGGCAAAGGTGAACAACCTGGCATTTTCCTGCCTGAACAGCACAGTATGGAGGGGTAGAGACATACCTGTGTGCAGTCATGGTTAGGGTGTTGATGAACATTGCCTTTTATAATAGGAGTACTAAGAGAGGGTTTTTACTCATCTGATGCTACCACTAATTGGCATTTCATGGTCATAATTTGGGAAAGTTAGGAACCTTTTCACTAGCTCTGCCACAGGATAATCCAGCTCAGATAACTGTAGACTACTAAATAACTTGTGTTTTCTCTTTTCAGCCTCTAAAACAGAGTTGAATAATCTGTTCCATCTCACAGAGCTGTAGAGTAGCTAATGCTTTGTGGTATTCTGAGAGTTGCACTCAAATGCAGCCCATAATCATTGTTTTCCTTATCCCACAGACCCAGAAGGATATCCTGTTACGTTCTGAGCTAGAGGAGATCCAGGCTCAGAATCCTGATCGCTTTAAGTGCTGGTACACAGTGGATAGAGCACCTGAAAGTAAGAGCTGACATCCCACTTCCTCTCCAGCCTTAGTTATGAGTATTAATGAATGTGTTTGACAGGAGAAATGCTATGTCATAGGTGTATTTTTGAACTCCTTTCTTGCTAAATGAATCATGTCTGAATGCATCCAGTAGCATCCTTCTTCTGATCTTAAACTGATATTAGCAGTTGTGATCAAAGTCAAGCTTCCTCCCCCAACACTATTCTGCAAACTTTCACTGTCACATGTGGAACCAGACCAAAACTGGAACTTTTTGGATAGTCTGTGAGAGAAAAATGTGTCAGTTTCACTGTGCCCAAAGGTTTAGGTCAGCAGCTATTTTCCATCCAGGGCTGGGGATGTGATGGGTAAACCTGAATCCTAGCATGAACTGATTAGCACCCTGACTGTTCCAGCCAGGAACAACTTCATCAGCTGGATTTCCCCTAGTGAACATGTGAACAGTGGGGTAAGGGGGAGTGATGTTGTCATTTGACAGTGCTGGAACTGAAACAATTCACGTCCTGTTCACAGTTCTGCTTCAGATTTCCCTGGGGCTTTTAGCAAGCTTTATTAGAAGTTAGTACTTGTTTTCTCCATACATGAGTTTTGCATCTTAAAAGCAGAGGTGGCAGTTTTTCCACTTAGCATAATTGTGTTGAGGACAATTAATGTGAGTGGAGTGTATAAATGCTACAGTCCAGAATGTTACTATAAAAAAAGCCAAACCCCAAGGCCCCCCACTTCAGTCTAAAGCATCTTGTATTGACCTTTCCCTCCTTCTTTCCTTGTTGCCCTTCATTGTTTTAAACAGATTGGGAGTACAGCCAAGGATTTGTGAACGAAGAGATGATCAGAGACCACCTGCCTCCCCCTCAAAAGGATGTTCTGATCCTCATGTGTGGACCTCCTCCCATGATCCAGTATGCTTGCATTCCCAACCTGGACAAGCTGGGCTACACCAAAGACATGAGGTTCTCCTTCTAAAGAAGACTTGATAATTCAGTAATTTGTGCAGAAGGGAAGAAAAACCATTTAATGGGGAACAGGACAGAGTTACAGAGATGGCTGTTGCACAGTGCTGGGAAGCTACAGTTACATTAAAAAAATGCTTCATGTTTTTTTTTCTGAACCTCTGGCAAATAAGATACTTAAGCTCAACTGTACTAAAACTACTGTATGTTGCACAGAAACAGCTGTATGTTGGAAAGGTAATGTCTAGTGCTCAGCCATAGTGTATGCTGTGTCTCAAGGGAGGAACAGTATAGCTGCTTGGGGCAGTAAACAGAGTTTTTCTTAGCACTGTAATCAAATGGCAGTAATCTACTTCCTAACACTGTGCATACCCAGATTGTATTTGGTATGAAGTGAGAGAATCTGTAGAATGTGCTGGATTATTCACCTTGCTTAGGCCAAATTTTAATCCTTAGACAGCTTTTACAGTGTATGAGGGCCCAGAGTGTTTGCCTTGTATGCATAATCTTTGCATCATCAGAAGCTTGAAGATGCTTGTTCAGTTGAAGGGTGACAATTTATTTATGACTGCAGTTGTTCAAGCTGCCTTGGTAATCCAAACAGAGAGGTAAACAGCAATACAAAATCTGTTTCCTTTGTATTTTGGAATAGCCTCTCTTAAATGCAAACACTTTTCTAGGTGGTCACAGTTCTCATCCCTGGCCAATGAAAGAAACTACAGGAAGGCAGTGGCTTTGTGCACTGTTCCACAAATAGCTGGAATTTGTTGCTGGTATGTGTGTAGAATACTGAAAAAAAAAAAAATCTCCTAACTTTTGTGTTTCCTTTTAAATAGCAGCTGGTGCCACAGGAGCACAAAAGCTGCTGTTCTGTGTGTCCTGTGCAGTGACAAAAAAAATGCTGGGTGAAAACTGGATCTAGTTTTAGTTTCCTGTTTCTGAGAGATGGATTTGGAACTAAGGCAGCTCAGGTTTCATTGCCAGGGGGGGTTTGGCAGGTAGCCCAGCCTCAGATGGATAGCATACAGTCGGGGACTCACCTGCGTGCCTTGCTCAGGCAAAGCTCCAGATGGTTTTGCTTGGGAAGGATGCATGGGAACAGCCTTAAGCCACCAGACTGACAGCAAAGTCAAATGTGTTGTTGAATCTAAAGCTGTCTCTTAGATGCTGTTCACTATAGCTCTGCTTTTTATATTTTTTTTAACATACTTTTTTTTACAGCAGCCTTTTACCCAGTCTTTAGTAAACTGAAGGCATATTGTGTGCTGAACCTTCTGCCCAACAGCAGCAAGGCTGCTGAGATTAAAGCTGTCCTGCAAAGAATCTAGGAAAGAGAAAAATCTTGTTCTGGTGATGAAATTAGAGACCAAAAGGATGTTGAAGTAATGTGGATGCTAGTTAGCTACAGGTGTCAGTGTGTTACCATTGTTGAAAAGATTTGAGTAGGTAGTGGAGGTTGTAACTTCCAGTGTTTTCTTTCATGCCTGTACAACAGATATGGGTACTGTGCACTTAAAAGGTGAATTGTCAGCATTAAAAAGAGAGAAAGATTGTAGTTAATTTAAGAAACCTTGGGTGGATAATAATGTTATTAATTTTATTGATTAGATGCTTGCCTTTGAAGTGTTGAATTTTTGATGTACACTTCTGAAACTTGTTTTTGAATACTGTGCTCCAAAGTCCAAATAATACTTAAGTTTCATTCCCTTTTTCAGGAGGCAAAAAGCAGAAATACAAGACATATTATCTTGCTGCTGGTTTATATCACTGTGGGATATGCATAGATTTTTGTTTTAATTGTTTTAATTAAGTTTCTTCTAAACAATAACTCTACCTGGTTACACATCAACTATTTTGTATTACTCTGTTCAGTTACTGGCTTTTTTGTCACATCTGTGTAAGAAATAAAATATCTTACAGACAAGTCACCTGTGTTTTACTGAGCACATCATCTTCAGCCTCTTAAGTGACAAACTATATGTAATTATAAAACACTATAAAGTGAAGGTTTAAAAAAAAAAAAGGATGGCAAATGGAGGACTAAACATTTTTCTCCCTATCACTGTAATCTCCTTTTTTTACCTTTATTTTGTACAGCTTCATTGTGACCATGAGACTGTGTTAATAAACAAAAAGAGGGATTTTTCTGTAATCTGCTAAAACAAAACTGTCACAGCCCATTTTGCTTGATGGTCCAGTGCTATAGCATTTAAACAAGTCAGTGATAAAAACTGGGTCACCCTGGGAGGAAGGGCAGGAGAGGTGTCACTGTAAGTAGCTGTGTCCATGTAGTGTACAGCTTGGGGTACACAGACCACACTGCTCCTTCTGGAAGAGGGGAGAAGACGGGGTGGTGGTGGTGGGGCTAAGGCAGACACCTTCCTGGAGCGATAAAGCACTGGCAGCAAGGGCCCAGGTCATCTCTGCCCGAGCCAGACACTAGTGGACCCAGGTAGAGTGGCTAGCTGTATCTTGCCAGCAGCTAATCAAGCTTCTTTTAAAAGGGGGGGCATGGGGTGGTCTGCTGGGTTTTTTGGTCTTGTTATGAAAGACCTACCTGGCTAAGCTAACTAGCCCATAGGAGCAGTGCTGGTTTGGATTGGAACCCCCCCCTGCCATGGGCAGGGACACCTTCCACTAGACAAGGTTGCCCCAAGCTCCATCCAACCTGGCCTTGAACGCTTCCAGGGATGGGCCATACACAACCTGGTCCAGTGTCTCACCACCATCACAGTGAAGAATTTCTTTCTAATACCTAATCTAAATCTACACTCTTAAAGCTATTACCCATTGTTCTATCACTACATGGTTCTTAGGGACATGGGTTAGTGGTGGACTTGGCAGTGCTAGGTTAGCTAGCACTTGATCTTAAAGGACTTTTCCAACCTAAATAATTCTATGACTCTATGCCCTTCTGACAGCCTTTCATCTTTGAGCTATGCTTCTGTGAGCTCTTGAGCTCAACTACAGTATAAGCTATGCAAACTATATATTAAACTACACATTAGGCAAACAATGTCCAAAGGGGAAAAAAAAAAAAAACCAACCACCAACACAATCCAACCCCTTCACTTTACTTTTACTAACCTTATTACACAAAATACCATGGGATTTAACTGTCTGCTGTCAGTACCTTACCTGGTAAATCAGTATGTGCAGTCCTTCAGAGGACACAAAGCAAATTGGCAACTGCCCCAATGTGTAACATCCATAGATGAAACTCTGTATAGTCAAGACACTTCCATTTCCCCTTCCTCCTTCCAACACCAAAAAAAAGCATATAAAACAGCCAAAGGAAAAAGCCAACCTGTTTTCAGAGAGCAACAACATTCCCACAGCACAGACTTGCTTAAGAGACACAAGAGTTACAAATAAACCAGCAGTTTAATGCAAAAGTAAAGCTTTTCTGCTGGTCTTTTATAAACAGATCAATTCTGCAGTATTGGTTAAGCTGCTGCTTTAAAGAAGAAGAAAAAAAAGAACAATCCCCGGCCCTCACATCCTGAACACACCCCCCACAGCAATACTCTGTGTAAACGACCAGAGCTATCCCCTCAAGGGATGTGCACAAGAACACCCCACGCTGGCGCCAGCTCTTTAAAACCAATTGTATCTCAATGAACTAGTTCCAAACTGAAAGGCTTCCCTTCTCCATCCCCACCCGTGGATGGTTGTGACTCAGCAAAAAGTTCACAGTTCTCTATGTTTTTATCTCAGTTCAGCTTTCAGCCTCCCTGCCTATGCCATGGAAAACTGCAAACACTTCTAGCGTCAGCTTTTTATGCCCCCTTTTTTTAATGTGTGTAAATAAAGGCCTTTATTTTTTCAGCTGCCCCAACTTATAACTCAAATACGAAGTAGCAGACTATGAATAATCTTCTGAAATTATTAGTCTGTTAAATAAAATTAATTACATTATAAGAGCTTCACAATGACAAAACTATTCAGCTAGCTACAAACGAAGTGAGTTGTTTACTAGTTTGAAAAGTGATCTGGTCTTTCTTCACTGGCTAACAGCGGCTGAAAGTAATTACAATTGTTAACCCAAAAGTCTCACTTGGTCCACTAAAAGCTGAGGGAAATGGGATTAATCAGTCTCTAAATGCAATCAGCTGCTAAGCTACTGAAAACAAACTCAGTGAAATAGTAGTCAGGAGCTGCTTCTACTGCCATGAAAAGCAGAACCTCTCACCCATGTCTCCAGAACCAGGTTTTTTGCTGGTTGATGTTTTTCCTGAGTTTTTAGCACCAGTCACTGCCTTTTGCCACACGCTGACCTGACACAACTTGGGTTATTCTGCTCAGCAGGAACAGGCTTTGCAGCTGGAACCAACCCTGCCCCTGCATTTTGGTCACAGGTCTGAGCTACTCTATAGCCTGGCAGTCATCTACTTCAGTAAGGTAATTAACAGGTTTCTTCCATTGCCCATTTCTATCACCTGGAAGAGCCTTTCCTCCTAGCTCACTTCTCTAAACCAGCATGTTTATGCCCTGGTATTGTCCTTTACACTCAATGTAGACCTTCTGACTAGCACTACTACATTTTCTTTATTACAGACTCAACCTCCTATTATGGAAAAGAAATCTGCCACACAGTGCACAAAGGCTGTGAGTCATCTACCATGACCTCCCAAAGGCTCAGGGTGATAAGGCTTTCATTAGCTCCAGCCAAGACTTCATGTCTGGCAAGCAAAACGCTCTGGAAAAATGACCTGCCTTCTACAAACACGTTTTTCTGGCAAGTACCTCCCATTTTAAAACCTGGAGAGAGTGACTCAACCTGGCTTCAGCAGGAGCTGAGGGGATGCAAGAGGTGGAGGGGAAGAGGGAGGCACACAAGAAGTAAAAGAAGGAAAAACAAGAGAGGCAGAGCTGAGCCCCACACAGGCGCTGGTGCTGCCGTGTGAAGAGTCACTGCCATCAACCTGTGCTGTACAGAAGGTTTATGTACACATTGCCCACCTCCTTCGATCCCTTTCTTGTGCCAAGGCAGATTTCCAACATGTCTTTTGTGGGTAGGAAGCTGTCAGCACTGGTGCCAAACTGCTGTAGCACATTCCTGCCCGACAGGCAGCATTTTTGCTCCTCCTTGGCAATGCTGTCTAGCAGGACTCCTCAGATGTCCTTGGGCTTCCCCGACACACCAACCCTGATGAGCAGTCCCAGGCAGTCTCGTCCCACCAGGTGGCAGAAGTCTGCCAGCTTCTCAAACCTGGTCCCGTTCTGGAAGCGCTCATCTGCCAGCGCAGCTTCCCAGCAGCAGTCCTTCACCGCCTCACCAGAGCTGCCTGCCCTTGCTACACAAGAGCTCACACAGCTGTAAAGCCTGCACAGCAATCTGGAGTTTGATTTGCTTGTCAGCTCCAGATAGAGCCCAGATCCAGTCCATCCCGAACATGCTACATTCCTAAACTCCCTTTTCCATGCAGAAGCTGATAAAGCTAACCAAAAAGATCTTGTTCAGCGTGTTTGTGGCTGGCTGGAATTTGCTCTGAGGATCCACAAAACCGAGATAGCCCTTCAGCCTTTCAGATGCACGGACCACAGCTTGGCTGAAGACTTTACAGGTGGCTAGAGTTTCAACCTTGTTCTCCTGGTTGTCCTTGTGTGAGACCTCCTGGCCCATTTTCTGTGCAGAAGTGGTCCTTTCCCACATGCAAACTGCCTGGGGAAGGTCCCTTCCCTTGCCAGCAAAAGCTCCGTATGTGCTGGGCTCAGCCAGACCTATTAAGCATTCATAGGGTTACTTGCTGCCTTCCAGATAGAAGATCATGGCAGTGGTAAAGCTGAGCTCTATGAGCAGACTGCTGTCCCACGGGACAGAGAGGCTTTCTCCTGGGTGTGCTTCTTTGCAGCTGACAGAGTCACCAGCCCAACAGGTCCAGTAACTTTCACATCTACTGAATTAATCTGCGCCTGTTTTCCTTATTGTTAATTCCAGCACCATTCCTTTAGCTATTGCTACCTAATTCCAGTCTGATCTTATCTCCTTCGATCTCCTTTCTAGGACTATTACAGAGAAGCCATTTCATTAGCACACGTTTACATGGGGCCTCAGTCTGGGTGCCCAGTTTTTCTGACAGCAGCCCTCAGCCAAGTTACAACCATGCCCAGAGATTTACAGGAGACTGAACTCACACACAGCAGGGACACTCCCAGATGACTCACCTCACAGACAGCAGGGCACATCCAAATGACTCACCTCACAGCAGCAGCAACACCCAGATGACTCACCTCACAGGCAGCAGCAACACCCCCAGATGACTCACCTCACAGACAGCAGGGCACACCCAGATGACTCACCCCACTCCTTGATCAAACTCATGAGAACAAGGGCTAGCAACAGTCCTTCAGTCCTTCCCCCAGTCCTCTGGGGGTCACGACAGACAAAATCCTGGACGTGAGCCAGCAATGTGTACTCACAGCCCAGAAGGCTAACCGTGTCCTGGGCTGCATCAGAAGAGGCATGACCAGCAGGTCTAGGGAGGTGATTCTGCCTCTCTATTCTGCCCTTCCTCCAGCACCTTGTGAAGATTCCTCAGGGAGAACACACCAAGTGATGGGGAAGCACCTTCTCACCACACCATACCAAACAACCCAAGATGGTCCAAATCTGGATACCAGAAATAAGGGAAAAGACTTGGGGTGGTTGATTTCTTAGCTGTTAGCTGAGTCCTTCTGCAGGCACCACTGACAAATGAACTAATGAGTTCACCAAAAAAGTGTGATTTTGCCCCTTCTCCCTCCTTTGTCTTTTCAATAGAACAAAATGAGCTTCCTAGGAAAACAAAAAGGGAAAAAAAAGGAACCATCTCCCAAAAACATCTGGCATTTTCCACAAACTTTATTGAATTGTACATGGCAATACACAGTAGTTACGTTGCCCTCTTCAAACCTGCACAAATTCAAAACCCCAACAGTATCAACTGTGTGCACATAAACTTCCTGACTTTATCAATTGCTTTCATATTCCATCCCCATAAAAGAACCAAGGTTCAGATGTCAGGCAGCTTCAAGGGGATGACCTGGTTTTCAACCAGTGAATGCAGGAAAGGGTTGTTTGGAGCAGAAAGTTACTTACACTGGAGTTAAGTAAACCATCACCCGCTGTTGTTGATACACTTGCTAAGCGCTGGACTGAAGAGGAACTGAAGAGTATTTGTTTGCGTCTATTCCAGCAAGCAACATTGTGTCACTAGCACCTTTTTTTTTTGCCCAGTCATGTTCACTAGCAAGTGTCTAGTCAGAATGAATTTGGAGGAATTCTTTTGCTCAGAAGCCTGCACCAGATCTTCCCAGTGCTTCTGCAGTGTTTGGGAGAGCAGGGTCTTACAATCAACTTACACACAATCAACAACCATATTGCAGAGTACTCACAGAAAGCAAACCCTGAATTCACATCCCAAGCATCTGCACCCTAAAGCTGATAGGAGGTGTTACACAATGTGGTATTTCTGCCCGAATCAAATAGCTCAAACACCCCCAAGACTGCAGAGGAAGGAACAAGACTGCAGAGGAAGGAACAACAGACAGCAAATTATTTGTGGACAGGAACTAATCAGGAATACTGAATTAAGCATCAGTTCTGATCTGTTTGCAGACAAATAGTAAGCAGCACAAACTATTTTATGTATACATTATGGATTGTTTGCCTGGCTCCAGTCACTAAAGAGAAATGGCAGTGCTTGTGGCAGCAGCAACTAGCCTACACAACCGGCCCACATCAAACTTTTCATCTTGGTACACAAATAATAGCCCACACTTCACATCCTTCAAAGAACCAGGCTGGTAATAGCTTCAGGTTACAATAACAGAATGAAAGAATACCTCTCTCCAGTCTACCCCAACATCTGAGCTCCCTGGAAGCCCCTGCAAGAACCTTTCTTCCTTTCCTAACTTTGTTAACAGCGTTTCAGAAATATCCACAAAGTCAGCACAAATCTAATGTCCCTTGCAGCATACCAGCAAAGGGGCAGACATGGTCTCACTTCCAGCAAGGAGAGTGATGAAAGGAGTGACAAATGCTTGGCCAAGCAACACACCACTGCAAGGAACAATCACAGGTGTACTTGTTTTTTGCCTTTACAAAGCAGAGAAGCACCATGCCACCGCGCTACAACACATGCAACGTTCACCACCACACGAACGACCACTGTGATCAACAGAGTTTCTTTTTCTCTTGTTGTTGCTTTTGGCTAAGACACCTCACAATACTGAAAGATTTCCACTGGCTAGTAAGGATTTTTACAATCTGGTGCTCTTCAAAAGCAGAGGAACTGTGCTTTAAGAAGATAAAATGATGAGCAACATGTTTGATACTTGAATTTTGGAGGAAAAATCCCACCTTAGGTTTAATATGATGAAATAATGCATTTTCTATACATTTCTTTATAGAACTTTTTTTTTCCCTCTTTTTTATTTATTTTTTTTTTCAACTACACCATCTTTATGTTAGTCACAGCACAGAAACATCCATTCCAGATGCAGGGAGTACTCTCAACTTTAAGGAAGTTTTTTAGATCATAGAAGTGTTTATAACCCTATTTGAATACTGTAACTACTACTGCTGGGAACAAGAAAGAAGACATTTTAAAATGTGCAGTTTCCAGATGAGTCACTGCTAGAAGAAACATGCTTTATAGTTGTTTCATCCCAAATGGAAGATCATTAAACTGTTCACTTAGTAAAAAGCAATGAAAGCAAAAAGTTCCTAAGGTCAGTCTGCCTTTTCCAGTAACCAGCTGGGATGCAAACTGGCACAAGTTTTTTTACAATCCTCTCCCTTTCCCCCACACTTCAAACTTTCCATCACTCTATCTCCAAAAAATTAAAATTTTTGCCTTTATATGTACTTCATATACTTCTTTTTACTTCCTTTTTTTCTTTTTTTTTTTTTTTTTTTTTTTTTTCTTTTTTTATAAAACAGTATAAAAATAAGAGCAACAGTCAAGAGCTACCAGGGAATTTATGCAGGGCATGGATGACTAAAATCCTACACTGGATACCATAGGAAGGCCAGATCTGGTATTTGTGCTGAGCAAATGCACTTGAAAAAGAGCACTAATATTTCTTTGTTTTTTTCAGTTGAGAGCCTAGAGAAAGCTGATGCATGACATCTACAGACCCAATACTTCTACCTAACATTGTCTGTTCTTTTCAAACAGCATAAAGGATTATCTGAGGCTGTGAACAAGCAAAAGCAGCACTATCAAACCACATACATTTAAATGCAACACTCTGAAACATATCAGCAGTTTGTACATTAAATATAGGCAAACCAACTACCATTCACCAGTGTCTGGGTGTTTCTTATGGCAACTTCAGAGTAGACACCTTTTGTTAGAAATTCTCCACCTCCCAGTGTTACTTCTACCAAGCAGAAGCATGAGCAGTGTAATGTACATGATCTGCTGCCCCTCATGTGTAACCAGGACGTTTCTTGCACACAGGAGAGTGAGTCTGTCAATGGCTGGTGCTTCCTGTCACACATTGGAGTCCTCATCTGTTATACTGGTGCTAGGAGAGCGAGTTGCAAAGTCTTTAAACATTTCATCTTCTTTCAACATGTGCTACAAAGGAAAACAGGCAAGAGTCAAGGTTCAGGCCCTCACAACTGAAACCAGGCACCTAGGATGGTCCAGTCCTGTGCCCACCCAGCAGCAAATGCTGCCATCAGTTCTGCCAGCCACTACTTTGATCTGCTGAGGACGTTTCTTACCCACGCTGCTGAAAAACCAGCTCATTGCTGTCTGCTGACCCAAACAGCTACAGGAGTGCAGGCTGGGGCTGGGCTTCCATCCACAAAATGTGCTGCAATCCTCAGCTGGTAAATCACCACCTAAGGGCAACCCCCTGGCCTAGAGCCAGATGCCACACTTGCTGCCCTCTCTGGAGGGTGATGAGAGCTGGCAACCATGGGCCACCATTCTCAGCTGGAAGAACCTCCCAGCCAGGATGGGCAGGTAACTTCCTGAACCACTCTTTTTTTTCTTCTCTGTCCCTGTACAAAAACCAACTGACCCCTAGTTTTGATGAGGCTCCAATATACCCACAATTTTCACAGTATTTTCTATACTTCAGCCCTCAGAGACCAGTGGTGTTTCACTCTGTCCAGACTAGGTCCTACTATGCACTGAAAACAATAAAAGGAATTGCTCCCAAAAATATAAAAGTCAGCTGCTTGACAAGAACAGCAAAGAAAAGTTGTACTTATGTATTTGTATTCAACAGCATTGCCAGTGGGTTTATACCAATCTTACAGAAACACAGCTTATTCCACAGATCCCACTACTAAGCCTTACTGTCAAGTTGTTGATGCCTTCAGAAAATGCTCCTATTTGCCTCACTGTCCCTTCTGAATCTTCCATCTACAAGAAACAGACAATGAATAATGAATCAGTAATAAATTCATTGTAGGCCATAACAGAGCAGCCATTAAGTGCAACATGTAACATAACTAACTGCCTGATTACACTTGGTGTGGTTGGAACAAGGGAGAAGTGTGCCCTGTTGGGAGAGGACAGTTATGTTAGAGCAGGCCCTGCATTCACAGCTTGAACCTCCTTGGGCTGAGAGATGCTCTTGTTAATGATGCCATGTGACTAGAAGAAGTCAGGACCTTCACAGGCCAAAGCAAAAGGAAGGTTTTCCCAGGAAAAGGAAAGTTTTGCACAGTCAAGGACTCCAAACCACTAGAACCAGCTTACCTGCTCCAGCCTGTCCAAATCATCATCATCATATACTCTGATATCCAGGCCAGGCTTAAAACCCTTCTTCAACCCACTTCCGGATGCCCGCCCCAGCTCCATAGGACACACATACTCTTCCACATCATCTTGCTTCTTCTTCCTCAAGCTCCCAAAATTGCTGAAGGTAAGTTTCTTTGGCTTACAAGTGAAGATAAAATTGACAGGAAGTTAGACAATCAGAAAAGAACTAACAGATCTCTTCCTCCTGTGCTGGTGTTTCAGCGTTGAAGGGTCAAAACCCCACTGCTCTCAGATAAAAAGATTTTCTGTATTTCATGATAATTACATCTGAACAAACAAGATGTGTTCCTTCATTCTACCACTGTTAAGACAACACTATCTAAAGGATCCCAAATGAGATCAGAATCCCACCATATTACAGTACAGCCAGAAGGACAACACAACACGTGAAACCTCCTGACTATGCATGTGAGAGGCCGAGATGTGGTGCTTTCATGGTAGACAGAAGTGTCAGACTCAGATCTGTTGAGCCCTGCAGGCTCTCCTGCTTCTTTCATCAGCAGCCAGCTTCTTTCTCAGACCTTACTGAAAAACCCTCCAACCACAGACAAATCCAGCACACTGGAGATCAAAATGTCTACCTGGAAGCTCAGGCACCAACGCAGAACAAATGACCTACTTTGACTTTGGCAGTGGCTGTTAAGAGGACGTAGTCTGGGGACTCCATGGCTTCACGTTTCTGCTGCTGGGCCTCCTGCCCAATGAGGAGATTGAAATGAGTTGCCAAGTGGCGCCTCAGTAGTGTTTTGTTTGGTGGGATGTTCAGCAACTGTGCCATGGTTTCTACATTGAAACGAGGCTCCAAAACCTATTAATCAAATCACAAAGAATCCATACTGTCTCATGAGGTCTCAAGGACATCAACAGGCACACACACGTTGGTTGATTCCTGAGGCTGCTTTGTATTTTACAGGAAAAAGACAAGGAAGAGGGCAAACAGAGAGTTAACTAGTTAAACAGTTCCTAAAATGCTACCTCTCTGCTTTCCTTCTTGAGGTGTAAATATAAATTAAATTCCAACAGCGACTTGTTACTAAGCAGACTAAGAAGATAAGGTGTGTGCAGCAAAGATAATGTCAGAACTTTGCTCCAGCAATTCTGTCATATTCTTGTAGTAAAATGGAACAAGCCAGCCTGAAAGCTTACCATCAGTCCCCCATGCACACCGCTCCCCCGCAGGTTTGGGGCATACTCTGCCAGATCGACAGAGCGCAACCACTCCATCACGCGGTGATTGGTCCACTGGGTGACCTCAGAAGGTGTGACATTATTCTGTGAAGAGGAGGAATGGGCAGTTAAGGAGACTTTCTGACTCAACTGTCCTAGCCCCAATCTTTACTGAAACAAAGCAATCCTGCCCTTCAAGAACGAAAGCTCACTTTGCACTTGAGAAAAAGCCTCTCTCTGGATTGCTGTCTTGCAGCAATACCAAGGTGGAGATGGGACTCGACAGTGGGCAGGTCTGCATTATGTCTCACATCATTCAATTATCTTGCTGTGCACTAGGGCAACTTGCAATGTCTAGCAGTAGAACTGAAAATTTAGTTAGCTCCATCAGCCACTGTGCTTCTCCTGCAGATATGCATCATGAATCTAAATCCAAGAGTGTGGGTTGCTTAACCATCCCATTGCCCTACCCAGCATATGCTGCTTCCAAAGCAAACTAATGGCAGTCTCCTGTCTGGTAACAAGGCCAAACTCCTTTTACACAGAAAATTTTGATACAGTCACCAGTTTTCCAGAGGGTTACACAAGACTCACAGCAACAGTGTATTGAGTTCAACCTGATTTATGTTCCAGACTAGGTCAAAACAACCAGCTAGGAAACAACCAGCTAGGAAAAGAAGCTGGAGATTTGGCAAGGGAGACATGGCAGGTGGAGGAAAGAAAGCAGTGTTCCTGGTAGTGATGGCAGAGTATGACACTGGAAGAACATAAGAAAACAGAAACTGAAAGTGAAACAGCATGAAATAGGAAGGAGGAAACAGGAAGAGAGAGCAGAGCAGGAATCAGAAACACTAGGGAAAAAACCCAAAATAGTACCTCATCAGATGGCCTCCTACGCAGACAGTTGGGCTCAAAGTTATTTATTCTCAAGACCTGAATGGCTCTTTTGATGCTGAGGTGGTGGAGGACACTGACAACTTTCAAGGACAGCAAGTCATCCTGTCAAAAGAGGAAGGAGGAGTTAATAAACATAAATGTGTCTATTGGTGGAACTAGCACACAGCTAGAGGAGACTGCTCTGGACCCTGGCTTAAAATGGCACATCTGACACATTCTGGGGTAAGATTGTAATGTGAGATGCGATTAATGTCAAACCATATGTCTCAACATAAAAGCTTCCTGTGTTGCACTGCAGTAGCTACTGGGTGATGTTCTTCATATAGGGTACAGAGCTCAGTATAAGAAACCTGGGATAACAACAAAGAGGAAGGGTCAGATCAGGGTCACATCCTCAGGGATCTGATTAGAGCCAGAAGAGCTCTTACAGGACACCTACTTCAGTTTCAAGGGGTCCTGTGAACACTGCAGTGACAGACAAACATAGAATTCTGGCACGTCCTTTTAGCAGTAGTGATGCCTCTGACACCCTGACCTCCCTCAGCCTTCTCCCTGCAACCATCCAGCACATCTGAAGATCCAATTTATGAACCATTCAACAGCTTTGAAATTATTGTCAGAAACTCCCAAGAGACACACAAGATATCCAGCTGTTGGAGATAAGTCTGGGCTTCTGGTATACTACATGGGCATAGGTGTAGCCTCTGTGATGCTGCAAAAGCAAGTGAGAGTAAACTCCACCTTTAGCTTCCTTTTGGTAGACTCAGTCACCTGGGCACAACTCACATGCAGAGATGGAAACCAGGTGGCACTTTTATATTCCTCTCTGAAACTTTTAATGCACAGATACTCTGTTGGCCTCCAGACAGGCACAACTTTCTGCCCTAGGAAGATACAAGCCAGATAGCTGTGATTCAGCTCTCTGACTCCTTGTGGACACAGGAGCCCTTAAAGACATCCTTCTGGTCTTGGTCTCCCTGGAAGGGCATGAGATTGGCTGTCTGCGACACAAGTGCCGCCCAAGGAGCCACAGAGTCCCCTGGGTTCCCCACTTGTGGAACCAGCTGGGATTTGGCCAGTGGCCACATCTGTGGGATGGCTGAGGGAAGAGTTAGCAATGGTGGTACCTCCTCTCCAGCCATAGCTGGCTCCCTCCTGGGGCCAGATGCTGCCTGGAGCTCTCTTCCCCCTTCCCCACTATCTACAGCAGGAGCATGGAGTGTGTTTGGGGCCAGGGCTGGTGCCAGGAAAGGCTTGGGGGCATCTGAGAGGAGGTGTTTGCAGATGTGCATGGTAAGGCACAGCTGCTTGTGCTGTGGGGTGCAAAAAACCCCCATGTTGCTATCACTGGTGAACTGATCCAAAGGGAGGAGGAGAAACATGGAAGCTGGGAAGGAGAGACTGGAGGGTGTTAATGTGAATTTATCATCTATGCAGTCACAAAAATAGGCACAGTGAAAGCAGGTCTCTCTAGTCTCAGCTGGTCTTTAGTGAGCTATCTGTAGCTATGCCAGTGTGCATTACAGAGGAGAGAAATTAAGAACATGAAAAAGCTGTCAGGAAAGGAAAAAACATCTACTCACCACAGTCATGTAATGGAGCATTCGGCCATCCACCTTTCCTTCATCAAACTGGGTCTTATACTGTGGGAGGCCAATGTCATCCAGCCACCCTAAGGCAGAGACACTCATGTTAGTGTGGTAGCCAAGTTATTTAATAAGTTAGTGCTCTTCTCTTTCTTTGAGTCCCAAATTAGCCATGATTAGGAAGCCCTATCTAAAGTTGCTGCTTCAGTATGCAATAAAATCTTACTGGTAACCCAGTGGTAATCCAGTTTTCCATGATTGTTTTCCTCTTCAGATCCTAGTGCCTGCAGAGCAAGCTGAAGCTTCTTCCGATGCAATGGGTGCTTTATCCCAAGCTCCTGTGAAAGGAAGGGAAGCAGCAAACCTAGAAGTCAATCCTGTATTTTATTTCTCCCTCTGCTGAATCATAAATGGTTTCAGAGTCACACTGTACCCAGCCCTTGCTGGTGACCTTGCAGGTGTATTTTCTATTTGCTAAATATCAGCAGCACTTTAGCATGTGTTCAGCACTAGGTAAAGGCCCATTCGAAGCATGGTGGATTAACTTCAGAACGTGGTGGATTCCAAACTGTATGAAACTGGTGACCTCAGTATTCTCAAATGAGGGTAGAAAACAAATCCCACAATACAAACCATGTTAGGATTCAGGAAAATACTTGATGAGATTACTCCCTCTCATTTAGACAGACAGGGTTAAAAGAATTACTAAGTTAACAGTATATGAAGGTCCCAGGAATTACTGAAATTTATTAATGCTTCCAAATGCATAACATCTTTCCCAGCTTACTTCTAAGTGCAGTCATTCCAGGATCATAAAAAAATGATATAAAATATATAATCAGACCAAACCAGCTGATTTTTACACCTTTCTCACACACACCTAAAATAGCTGCACCATACATGAGTGCTAACAAATCAGGGCTACAAACCCATATGATAATGAGGAACTCTCATAGCATAGTTTTGGAATGTGGTGTAGCCAATTGATATGTCCACACTGAATGAAGTTAAATCACATAGCTGTAATTATTAGTTTCATTACAGAGCATTCTATTTCCATGAAATTTCAACTGAAAGGAACTGGATTTGGCATCACTGCAGATGACAGTATTTTAGAAACTCATCTTGTTTATGTTTTCATTTTGACTGGGTGCACCTTACAGACATGATTTCCATGCACAGAAATAGCATTGAACTGAAAGCAGTGTTTTCAGTATTTCTCACCTTTTCCAGATCCTGCTGAGAAGCCTGCAGAAGTGTTTGCCCAGAGAGTATCCAGTGTTTGCCACTACTTATGTAGGAGCCTAGCCCTTGGTCCTGGAGCCAGTTGCAAACCTGCTCCTTCGTCCACTTTGCAAAAGGCATGTCCAGCTCACTACAGAATATTTGACCAAAAAGACTGATAAATCCTGTGCCTCAAATCTCTTCTTCTCATATATAACAGTAAACCCAAAACCTAAGCCTAATTCACAAGTATTTTGTGTGAGTTGGGACAATCTCCAGGGGAGAACATGCATCATGGTTGGCTGTTAGGTGAGGAAGATGGTGTCTACTTCTGAACCATTAACACCATGAGTGCTGATCACTGCTGGTCTGCTGCCATACTCTAGTACTACTACTAAAAACTACCTCTGCTGCCTAGTGGGGCTAAAACTCTGAAGTGAGACCATAATGTTTCCTGTTAGCCTTAATCCCCAGAAGTGCAGCAGGAAATGCACTGGAGGGAGTATCTGTCATTGCTACATGATGGCTCATGTCCTGCTTCACAGAGCTTCACAGCTCCACTGCTGTGAAGCCATGAGAAAGGAAGGCTCCACGTGGCTCCAACCCCCCAAACAACCTCTACTCTGCAAAGACTATCTCTCAAAGCAGGGAATGGGCCTGAACATGCCCATTTCCACTTGCCAGGAGAGGGGATATTTCATGTTGGCGTTTCTTTGGCCATAGTGCTTGCTGGAGCTGCCAGGAAGGCCAGCTACCAGCACACTTTGCACTTGTCTTACTTGTGAGACTGCCCCAGGTCTCGAGACCAGCCCAGTCGTGGCCCTGCAGTTGCTCTTGTTCCTCCTCTTTTGAACTCCATCTCAGACATGTCATCTGGGTTGAAGGTGGTAGATTGACTTCTTTTAAGTCTAGTTTAAAAGAAGAAAGCATCTTCACGTTTGGCTAAGTAAAAGGTATGCTGCTACTGCTGCAACCAACATAGGCAAGATCTCATATAGGGTTTGCAGCTCTCTCAAATGCCACACTGGCTCCTGCTCTTGAGACAGAAAACCATGAAGCTACACACTGCAGGGGGAAAAATGGGAAATGTGTTCCCAGCAAAGCCCCATGCAAGCCCCAGCTCTGGAGAACTGCCGTTTCTCTTCTTTTACTTACCTCCCAAATAGCTTCTTGATCCCTCTGGCCTTTTTCTTGGAATCTGGAGAAGGTGGTGTCATCTGTAGACTATCTGTCTCTTTCGGGCGAGGGGGCAAGCCAGCGAGATCCAAGTGATCTGCAGATCCCTTCTCTGTTTCGGCTATCAGCAAACAAAAGCTGCATCAAAACCCACTTGTGCAGGATGGTACAGATGCACTCCTGAACTTGGGAATCACTCTTGCCAAAATAATATTAAGAGCCACCATGTTAAGAAAATGGGGCAAGGAGGAACAGGAAAATCCAGAAGAAAGAACATATGTTCCTTCCTTCTTTGTGGGCCTGACTGGGAACACTTCAAGGCAATGCTTTGCACCAGTTAAGTGCCTTGCATCCAAGGTGGGCAAAAAACACCTCGTGAATCAATTAGTGAATTAAATCCCATTTCCTCTTCCTTCGGGAGTGCTCCTACAGTCTTTCCACAGACAGAGCCAAAGCATGTGGATGCCCAGAAACAATTCAGTGCCATTGCAGGGAATGAAACTAGGAGTCCCCAAAGCACACACAAAAAAAATAACTTCAGTGCAGGCACCTTTCCTAAAAACCTGCAGTATCCCTTAAGTTCCCCATCCAGGAAAATCCAGTAACAATCAATTCCTGCCCCAGGAGCAGGAGGGCCCTTTTCCCCTCACTTCTGCAAATCATGGAATATTTTGTTCCTCTGCAGAGAAATACCATGGAGTTTAGGCTCTGTTGGAACTTGAACTTCTCAGTGATGCAAAGCATCTCTGATTAGAGACCCTACACGTTATCACCCACTCTAAAAGCATCAGATCTTTGATCTGTAGCTATTGTTTTCTGTGGCAACAAACCTGAGTGCTCCTGTCCCTCCCAAAGGGAAGTTTTCACAAAAGCTAAACTAACAAAGAAGAAAACCATTTTAAGATAATTTAAAAACAAAACTAAATTAATTGCAATATTACTAGGCTAGTAAGCAGAGATGTGCCAGCAAGTGCCAGATAGCTCAATAAGACTACCAGGTGAAGTTCATGCCACTTACTCGCTGGGAACAGTGACAGCACGAGCCTGTTCAGATGAAGCAGCTGTGGCAAGACAGCCTGCAGCAGGCTGACAGTCAGGCCTTTACCCACTTTCTCCATCTTTTAATGTGGCTGTGTAACCAGATGACCATCATTTGGTTTTGAAATGGACTCCCAGACTTCCAGGTGAACACCAAACAAGTTACGTGGATCACAGTAAAGCATGCTAGCGCACGTGGTCTCAAGCCACGCTGAGGTGGCCACGACAAGCCACAAACAGCAACAAAGTGCAGGCTTCATCAGTGTAGCTTTCTGCTGGGCAAAGCTAAGATGATTCAGCCAGAATGCATCTGAACATGTCCCATTTTCCACCAATGCTTTAGATTTAAACTTTGCAGTGAAGCAAGAAGGTCACATAAAAGATTATTTCCAGGCACTTTGGATTGACCACTATGGAATATGGTGATCCTGCCAGTGAGAGACAGCACTAACGTCAAACCAGGCTTTAGCATTTGTGGGTGTTGCTCTGTTTGTATAAGAAAGAAGTGCTAGCTTAGAAAAAAACACATTTAAACAGCATTCTAGAGAGCACCAGGAACGAGGTTCATTAGGTGCATTAGTAGCAGAGATTTGCGGGTATTGCAACGTTTGCTCCTTGCACCTCACTCCCTTTCACGCACTGATGCAACTCCATAGAACAATCACCATTTAGGGGGCCACATGGGAAACCAAGAAGACCCAGAGCACTTGGTCTCTTTAGCAGTAAGGGGCACACTGGGTGGCCCCTCCACCACAGGGTGGTGTAAAACCACCCCAATAGACACAGCTCTGCTTGCTAAGGCACGATCCTGCAGGTATTACCTGCTCTTGCCAGAACCACACAGGAAATGCTCACATCACAAGACTGGTTTTTACTATGTGAATAGCTCCATCCTCAGCTGACCCAAGTATTTCTCATTTGTTTATTACAAATATAATACATACAAGTACATCTTAGAAGAGGAATTATGTATCCTTCTCCCCAGAACTCCCTGAAGTGAACACCTGGGAAATACACCTCATTCCCTGCTTTGCCACCCTTTACAATCTTCCAGGGGCTCCAGGACAAATGATAGCACAAAGGTGTCTCCAGTATATAAGCATCACTGATTCTCACCTACTGCCTTGGTCTCTGGGTAACTTTGTGCCCAAAGTTACAGCAAAGGTCTCTGCAAATTAACCCGCAATCTCTCATTAGTAAGTAGCTGTTACTGAGAAACAATGCAGCTGACTTTCAGCAGAGGGCAGCTGTTACATGGAAACTCTTTTTAATGATGGACAAAAGTTCTGCTGCAGAGCTCTGGTGTCTAGTTCTTGTGTGAAAAGTGTGTGGCCATAACCAGCTGTTAGCAGCAGTCACAGCACAGCGCTGGTACAGGCAGACATGCAGGATTACTATACCTAAAGTAGGTGCACTTGCACTTCGACTGCGATCTTCAGATATCCAAACAATGCACATAACCACACGCAGCACAACGGGAGAGAAGACGCAGAGGGACAAGGGAAAACACAGTTCAAAACTTAGGTCAGCAAAATACAAGACAAAAGGAGGGAGGTACACGAGACACATGCGCCACAGGCAATGCTGAATTCACACAGAGACTAGGATTACCAAACCGCTGTTAATCTCCCTCTCACAACAAAAGAAATGTAGTAGAGCTCTATGGTGGAGAGGGTAAAACAGCGCTGCAGTCGCTTCGGTGCAGGGAGGTCACATGCTCCATGCCACGTTGGGCAGGTGACTCCATGTGGACTCCTGTGAGGTGACAAGTATCTGGGCACCAGCTATACAAATGGAAGCACTGAAATCTGGGTAACATAAATAACTTACTCAAATTCACAGGAACCTGACCTAGATGGCACATCTTCCAATCCTTTATGACAGCCACAAGTACTCCACTTTGTTAGACAAATTAATCTCAGGATGAAACAAGTGATTACACAAAAGCACACACAAAATAAATGAAAACAGAATCTAAACCTCAGAACAGACTAGATATCTATTCCAAGTAAACTAGCATGTTCCCATGCTGTATGTCACAGGCAAATAGGGGCAATGGATAATAAATGTGTAGGTATGTTATTTTTTTTTGGAACAGAAGTCTAAAACTGTCTTTGAGTAAGCAAGAACAAAGCAGAAGTTATCCCCCTTCAGGCTTCTGAAACACAGAGCTAAATTTTTAAACCTCGTGCATGAGAAAGCTAAAAACTTTGGATGAATGGCAGTAGATCTGATGCACAGATTCACTTGGTGCTTGAACTGGAACAGTGGAAAGACTGCTACAGCAGAGCAGTGAATGCAAGTAGGATTTCAGTTGGTGGCAATAAGAGACTTCTTCATTAAGCAGAACATTTTGTTCACTTCTTTGTTGTGTGCAAATATCATCAAATTACAATACCAGAACAAGACCCTTCCAAAAATCAGTATGAGCTTGAATAACTTGTCAATCTTGATCCTTTTGTCACTATCTCTTTTGCAAGGCTGCTTATATACACATCAAATAAAGATGAAGACTGAGTGCTACTGTCTCACTTCTGTACATCTGAAAAATCTGAGGAAAGATAAACTCAGAATGGAGCCAGGAATTAAAAAAAAAGCCCAGAAATCTCATGTGTGAACTACTACCAGACAGCTAGCATTCCAAAACAGCAGCAATCCACTACAAAGTCCCAGAGGAGCTATCACAGCACGGGCTGAAACTGATCAGATACTTCTTTACATCACTGAGGGTTTTTTTTGTTGCTGTTTGATATTATCCAAACATTGTACAGAGAAAAGTGCCACCTAGTCACAATGAGAGAAAGGCTTCCTGCTTCTTAATGCAGTTACAGCTGTTGTTAAGACCCTTTAACATACACAGAATCTGCAGGCAGGTGCATGATACCTACCCAGATTGGGGGCACTTGCAGTCCTCTTGTTATTTTTTATCTTGAAGAAGCCTCGTCCAAAGGAAGATCTGGCTTTACGGGTACCAAAACTGTCCTCATCACTGGTGCCACCATGAGAAGGAGACTTTGGGGGGAGGGTTGCAAAATTACCTTCCACGGGAGGTTTAACCTGCTCAAGTTAGGGAAACAAAGATTCAGTAACAGGGAATTGCAAAAGGCCTTTGAAGACAGACTGTCAAGTGACTGCTGACAGATAATCTGGAGAGTCCCCCTCATTTGTTACTACAGGAATCAGAATGTAAAAGCCACAAAGGAAAACATAAACAAGATCTTAATTTGAGTTATGTTCAGGACCCTGGATTACTATCACTAGCTTCTAAGAGTAACATGCCTTCTTCAAGATGTATCTCAGCTTCTGCAAGGCTGCCTTACAGGTAGAGAAAAGGTAAAAATACAGTCCTGGAAGGCTTTGACCTTTTCCAGTTATTCTGTCTTCACCTCTGATAGCTGTAGGGGCAATTGGAAGCAAAGAGAGAAGTGAGACCTCCACAGTGTATCAGTTCTCTGCCAAGTGTCAGACAGATCTTTTTGTCTATCATTGCCCTGCAATTTCAGAATTAATGGATTGACTACATCCACTGCCAAAGCTGAGAGGAAATTAAATATCAAGCAAGGAATATAAATGCCAGGACAGACATTAAACAGAGCAGTTAACCAATTTAAAGCAGTAGTTTTAATCTTACTGGCTGTTTCACTGCCTCTTCAAAAGAAGGAGGAAGCAAACTCATTCCCTGTCCAAATATTATCCTTTGGCTCTTGCTGAATCCACACAGTATTCACCCTAAAAGTGGTATCTGAGGTATGTTATTTCTGTCTGGTCTTCCTACAGGAATAACAATTCCTGTATACAAACTATGGCCATACAGTACCACAGGGTAACTGTTCCACTAGGATAATCTTTTTAGGAACACAGCTGCCACTCACAGGAAACAATTTGGAAAGCCAAAGGATTTTAAAGAGACACTAATCAAAGGGAATTACAGAGTCAGTATCATACTTAATGGTTAGCTTTGCTAATTATCTAGCGGGGGAATATGTGGGGAAAACATTACCTTAGACAGCAGCCTTATGCTCAGCTAGACTGAAAGATAATCCACATGTGAGAAGACAAAAATGTGTGAGATACTGTAAGCCTGACACTGAAGTGATGGGGATAACCATTGTGTAGTTCTCACTATCTTGTCTGCAGGTCTGCTCCTCCTGCCCTGAACTGCATAAGCAATTTCATATAACTTTGCTGAAACACCTCACATTACCTCTGTTGGCTTCTGTGCAGAGTCTCTGTCCTGTTTGGGAAAGATTAATGTAGACATTTTAAAAGCCATGGTTTATAGCCAGTATTCACTTCATTATGGTTACTCTGAGTTAAATTCTTAACTGAAATAACCTTTCCTGCTTATTTCAGCCCCCCTGCCCCCAAGAATAAATCTCTTCAGATCTGTATTTCACACAGACTAGTTCTTGCTTTCTTTGAGGTCAGTGAGCTGTTTGGTTTGGTTTACTTTGTAAAGGATTAGCTGTGTACATAATTAGTGACATGCTGTCTGTTAAAGTACTGATGGGCACAGCTGGCTGAGGGGACCCAAAGCAGGAATCAGGCAGTGTAGAAGCCAGGTAGATAAAAGATCCACAGCTTCCACTCCTTGGCTGTCCAAACAAACAAACAAACCAACCCCCCTAACCCAAGAACTCTAGCTCTTAACATCAAGTTCTAGTTACATTTTCAGTCCTGTCAACAGTCCTCCTGAACTGCAAAGCACAGCTCAGTGGCTTGGGTATCAGGGAGTTCAGGGGCTTTGAGGAGTTTGAGGTGTCAAAAAAGAGCACAGGAATTGCCCTGATTTGATGACACTGTTACAGGCCAGCTGCTCTTGGTCACTTCAAAAGAGACTTAAACTGAAGCTATCACCAGACATACAAAGGCTCAGCATTTTGCTCCCAACCACCTAAAACATACAGTCACCCCAGACTATATTTTATAATGCATTAATTACATGGCCTTCCAAAATTATTCACCTTAAACACAAGTATGAAGTGGTAGTGGGACTTCCTTCCTTCTTGTCTTAAATCAGAAAAGCATATCAAACTAAAAAACCCAAACACCCCATTATCTGAGTTAAAACACAGCAAGAGTCTCAGGTAAATGACTCATCAGAGAAAAAAAAAGTCTGTATTCTCAAGGACAGATTTTTCTCCTTTAATAAAATCTGGAATATGTCACATGTATGTGACCATGGTTAACCCATGACATGAGAAGCCCTGTTCTGACTCAGAATTTCTTGGAAGGTGGCAACAGAGCATCCATGGGGTGGGTCACTGCCACAACAGAGGCATCACCCCTATTTCTAAGGGGATAGAAGGAAGGGAGAGATGAAACCAACCCCTTCAGATGTCTCTTTTCTCAAACTGCTCAGACTGCTGGACTTCTGCAGTGAAGAAGTTCTGAAATAACAACACAAAACCCAAACCAAGTTACTGGAACTAAATTTACACTCTCAGGATAAAAGACAGCCTTATAACACATGATGAGATAGACTAACAAAGACATTTTGAACTAAGGCAATGAATGCACTAATCAGAGCACACACAATTTGGTGAGATACAGCAAGAACCTCTACAGTGCAATTGCTGGTAGTGTTTCAGTGACATGATGCCTACCCTTGGATATTTTTGGCTTCTTATTTAATGTTATATTTTCAGATGCACGAGCAGAAGTTACACAGGCAAGGGAAGTGACATAAACAAAAGCTATGAAAAGTAGTATTTTTAGCAACAGGCTTCTGACTAACTTAATCCTTAAAGAAGCCAAGCATATTAATTCAACTATGTGTGTTTTAGTATGTTGTCTTCAATTTATCTTCCATTTTCCATTCCAGACCTGTTATTCCCCAAATGCTGGTCAGATTTACAGTTTAGAACACTTAATTCTGGTTGAAAAGAAAGTTTCCCTTTGAAGTTTCTCCTGTGCCCAAGTATAAATTAATAGTACCTTCACTGAACTTTACAAAGTTACCTATTTTTATACCAACATATTAAGAGTAGAATTTGGCTTTGGGAATATTCTCACAGCACTAAGTCATTTGAAATAAATACAGCTGCTGAGCCTCATACTGTGCACCAGACAAACCCTGTTAACTTAGGCTCCTTACTAATAAATTGCTTTGACTCAACTAAATAGTCCCATAAATAAATAGTTCATAAATAGTCCCACTGATTTCCCGAGGGAATATGGCTATGTGGCAGAAATTAAAATCATTTTCTCACTGTAGTCAGCTGCTCACCTTTCATCCACTATCAAAAGAGAAAAGCAAATCATGTCCACATGGACTACAGAAAACTGTAAATTTCAAAGGATATTGACAGTCTACAACCCAATTAGAGATGCCTCAACAGAAAAGAAATCAACTGCACAGATGCAGCATTGTAAAATAATGATCATGAAAACATACGACCTGAGCAGAAAACTACCACCACTAAGTAACATCCTGGCTAGAATTAGTTGACATCTTTACATCTGTACATAAAACACTGGGGAAGGGGGTGTTGGAGGGGTTTCAAGCCAACAGTCTCACATAAATATGTTTTATCAACATTTGTGATGACAATACTTACACTGGACTATCACACGGCTGAGTTTCTGGGGAGGAACCTGTTGATCTTCCTTCACTGTGAAAATAAAAACAAGATATGAAGAAATCCAGGCATCTGGGGATCCCATCCAAATACCTTATAGAATCATAGAATCACCAGAGTTGGAAGGGACCTTAAAGATCATCTAGTTCCAACCCCCCCTGCCTGGCAGGGACACCATCCACTAGATTAGGTTGCCCAGAGCTCCAGCCAGCCTTGTCTTTAAAGCTTCCAGGGATGGGGCTTCCACAACCTCTCTGGGAAACCTGTTCCAGTGTCTCACCACCCTCATAATGATAGGATTTATAGGATTTCTGTACCTTGCTGATACAGAAATCCTATCATTTCAGCCTGCTTTAAGCCTGTTTTCACCTCTGCTGTTATGGTACTAACACAAGACAAATTCTCTCCTCTGTGATGACAAGTCTTGTGAAGGACAAAGGACAATGGTGAGCTCAAGAGCCCCAGGAAAGACAACCTGCACTGTAAGTTGATGACAACACTGCTCTATTCAGCTTAAACAAATGCAGCACGTGCAGGGCCTGCAGCAACACCAAGCAGTGGAGGTCACTGGCTCCCTGTGAGTCACCCACAGTGTGGGGCATTCTGTTGCAGGTCAGTGCTTTGTTTTTTACCAAGATGGGACACAGATGAAATCCCTGATGGTGATGGCTAGAAATGCACAAGGCATAACACAGCAGAAACCAAGCAAAGCTGCTTTTCTGGATAGGATGCTTTTCTTGACTGGAACTGGAAAAATCACACATCAACTTGTGCTCACACTGATTTTTCACATCCAAGTAAACAATGGTTTTAGGCCAACAAGATTTCCTTGCCTCTGGATTCTTCATGTTTGATACTTATTTAGATAAAGCCAGGGATTTGGACACAGAAGTAAAAAACCCTAGCACAGCCTCTGTCTAGCTGCAAGTCCAGTGTGCTTTTCAATACTCCCTGCAATGCCACTCCAGATCTGCAGGGGTTGGGTTTCCTCACCTGGGCAAGGAGGGAGCAGGCTTTGAAATCTGGAGGAAGCTGATGGCCACTTTTCACCCAGAAGGCTGCCACTGGGTTCAAGCATGGGTTTCTTGTTTCCACAGCTTAGACACAGCCCTGGGGTGCAGTCACTCATTCCCACCCCAGCTTCTCTGGGACACTGTGCCTATACATTCCATCTGACTTTCAAAATCTCAGGTAGGGCTCTCCTAAGAGCAAGTAAAGAAGTATCCTTGCATTTCATCATGCCAAAGGACAGCAGTCACCAGATCTCTTTCTCTGATCTTCTGAAACACTGCTTGGGTTTCCTTCTGGGGATCCATTAACAGCTCAAGATTAGTGCTGGACAGTCCTTTTGTTGCCATTTTGGCAACACTATTGTCTTGCCCCAATCTTTAGCAACTGTGGAAAATGTCTGAATGCAAATCATCAGGAATGCATTTGTGCTAGCACAGCCAACACTATCTCAGCTAGACCTATATGATGTAAACCTAGACAAAAATGATTGTATCCTTTGTTACATTAGATCAGTGTTTGTCTCCTTCTGCTCATTTCTTGCAAAGCAGCTGATCTAGAGTGCTGCTACAAGCAACAGCAACTAAACTAATACTTGCTTACTGAAAAAGATTGTCAACATGCTTCATGAACATAAGCTATGTTTGCTATAGCTACTCAAGTAAGTGCTTCATCCTGTTCATCTGACTTAATGACTTGACAATACAGCAGCTGACAGATTACTCCTCTCATTAAACATCACAGAACAGTGGGCTTACAATTGAAAAATACATGGAAACAATAATACCTCATTTCACTTGCAGGATCTGGCCTAGGCTGTGTTTTCACTTTCTCTGCAACAGTTTCTGAGCTCTTGGATGTTGATGAAAAAGAAGGGATTGAAATCTGTAAAATACTGGTATGGAT
Source organism: Galbula dea (assembly GCA_013399015.1). NCBI lineage: Eukaryota > Metazoa > Chordata > Aves > Piciformes > Galbulidae > Galbula > Galbula dea. The sequence continues at coordinate 1,290,508 of VWZX01000730.1, forward strand.
CTGTAAGGAATTCTAAAAACAATGAAGAATGAGTTACACTGTTTTGAGCTGAAATTAAGTAGTCATAAATGCAAAAAAAAAGAGTAACAGATAAACTATGAAAAGAAAGATCTGAAATAAGATTTGTAACAGTGACTTTTTTCTTTCTATAGTGATACAATGATTTACTACTTGCAAGATAGCACTGAAAATAAAACATGAATGACTGCACAGATAAACTACAGCACAGGCAAAAATCTTACCACTCTCCCAAAGCTGCCTGCTAACTCTAGCTCTATCACAGACCCCATGAAGGGTATCATCATGAAGGGTAGTTCACTTTTCAGGTTTACTCCTGTCCTTAGCTGCTTGGAAAATACAAAGAGCTGCTAAATATTTAATTGTTTATTAATTCAGTCATTCCTAGTGTGTTGATGCTGTTTAGCTAAGTAAGTCAAGTCCCTGCTCTGACTCAGAGCTTTAAGAGAAGAGATCTATGGTTTTATTACCAGAAAATGTGATTGTGAAAACCAGAACTACAACCTACTTATCACTTCACTGAATGGATGCAGTGATGATTGCATCCTTCTAAATATGGCAGGATATATTAAATAAGTCCCAACATGTTTACTTCCAAGTTCCTGACAAAATAAATGCATCTCCTAAACCACCTATGCTTGATAGGAAAAGTAATTTCTATCTTAGATAAGAAAAGTAGTTTTTGACCCATTCTCATGACAAATACAGCTATTAGCTGACTCTTGATCCCATCTGATGAGTAAGAAAAGTAAAGTAACTGAACACAAGTGAAACTTCTCTGTAGCTTTCACAAGAAAACTACATTCTCCAGAAGGATACAGGACATTGCTAAAAACTGGGTAAGCCAGAGAAAATATTTTCATAAACCTGAGTTTTGACATCTGCAATATGGATCCAACACAAGAAATGAGCAGGAAAAAAAATTACCTCTTCATGCGTATTCACATTAAAGTCATCGTGGAGTGGAGATGCTATTACTGGGGTTGGGGATGGGCTTTTCTCTTGGTCAGTCAGACTTGGTGTGTCCAATAAAACTGCAGAAACAGACCCTGAATTCAAGAAGTCTTCACCATCACTTTCCTTGCCTGAAGGGAAAAGAAAACAGAAACTTCTTGGCTTTACTTCTGGCTACACAATGATGACCCTTGCTCCCCTGCAAGGTGCAGCCAGCATGCTCATTTATAGGCCAAAAAGGGAAGAGGCTAAGATTATGATTGTTTAATTTTTTTTTAGGACAGACTGCAACAGGAGAAGGGGAGTTGTTGCCAAATGTTGCTTCCCAGTTCAGCCACCATAACATAGCAGAGGGAGGACATACATCTGACAGCAAAAAGCCCAGCAAATGTCCTCAGGGTATTTTGTGGGATCAGTTTCAACGAGTTGAATAAAAGGGAAGGGTTACTTCCTGTCCCATCTTCTGGAATTTTATACTAAATACTTCTTTTCCTTTATTCACTAGGGAAAGGCCAGGGGGTCAAGTCTGCCTGAAACTTAAGATGTCTCTATGGTATCTTCAAGTTACCCATAGGAAAAATGCAGCCAACTGCACAAGAGTCTAACAGCAGCTTTTAAATGACTATATTATGTTTGCAGACTGCCACAAACTGAATGTGTCTGATTTAGGTAATGCCATAGCCCACAGCAGCATCTGGCATTCTCTGCTCCCAATAAGCGACTCGCTGCTCCTGAACTGCCTCAGTACTAGCAAAAGGCTTCAACTGCCACACAGAGTACTGACACTGACAAGAAAAAGGCAACCCATACTTTCTACAAAGTGAGCAGGAACCTAGCACTCACTGCCAAAGTACAAATACAAGTGCTTGCAAATACAAGCCAAAGTCTGTTCACAGAAGAAACCTCTGCCTGAAATCTCTGTCCATGAAATTTTTAGCAGTTGTAGCAGCCAGCCCTGAAAGGCATTTCAGGAGGCTATGGAAAGAGCCTGAGAGCTTATCTCATTCAAACTAATTTTACAAGGGGCAAATAATCAGAGTGACAATAATAGTTAATGCTACCAGATAGTAAAAGGGACAGCCATCCAAATGTGCAGCTTAGTGGCCAAAAAAGGCAATTTAACAGTTCACACCAGCTGAAGAACTGGCTTTTATTCCACCTAAGAGATGCCTCCAAAGATAAGAAGTCTAAGAGTTGATACACTACTACAATGTACCTTGTAGTTTAAATGAGACTTGAGGTTTTTGGATTTTGGTTTGGCTTTTTTATTGTACAATACCTTTTTTACCTTGAGCCAATATCACCATATCTTGCACTTTCTTGTACCTATTCAGAGACTGCCGAAGCTCTTCTATCTTCCGATCCTGAAATAAAGGAAAGCTCTGACTGTGCTGCTTCTGTCAGCAAATCAAAAACAAGAACTACAAATACCAGATATTCTTCAGTTTAACTGGTTGTGAGGCTAAAAGAAATGGGAAGTGTGGATTGGCACAGGACTCAGAACTCTGACAGGCATTGAAATGTCAAAACTTGTATTTAACAAAAACTATCATCTGGTTAATCACCAGAACTGTCCAGCCTTGAAAGTGGATTCCAGCTCCCTTGTTAAGTCAAAAGTTGAGTATAATACATTTGCCATGTACCAAGAAAGCAGTAATCAAAGGATTTATGGCTTCGGTGATCAAAAGAAAACATCCTCCAAAATACATATGCATATGAATGCACAAACCCATGTATGCAAACAATTCATACTTTACAGAAAGCCCTTCTGGGAATGGAGCCTGTGAGACCCCAAGGGACTTGTTTGGGGCTCTTAACATTTTCAGAACACAGTGTAAATTGCAGTTGCAATCAAGTAACACAACAGTGGAAGGACTCTGTGGACATGTGACAGAGCTTACAAATGCTCAGTTAGTCCTTAAAGGCAGTGCAGTGCTACTGACTACAGTGAATCACTGACTCTTGCAAATTTGACTTTTTTTTAAGCTGAATTGTGACAAGTTCATATGTGAAAACTTTCTGAGAGATTTAACCCCCTCTGATGAATGATTACTGAAACAAAAATGACTTAGCTACCTTTTCTTCATTTGCTGCCATTAGAGATTCTACTGCCTTCTTCATCTTCTGTACCTCTACATCTAAAAACACAACACAGTTCTCTAAGTCAATTTAAGTAACAGTGTAAGGAAGTAAGAAAACCAAAAAACCTAGAAGTAGTTTGGCAATATCTGAAAGTAAACTTACAAATTAGAAGACAAAAAAAATTAGCCACTCAAATTCTATCTTAGATGGAAATACACAGAAGAAACCTCTCTTTCTTCAAAACCTTTTTACTGACATTTTTATCACAGAAATGATGAAATTCAGCAAATTTGCTTCCACACCCCCTTCAAGCCGTCCCACTTTCACAGCCTGAGGAAAATGGAAAAGTCAAGAGTAAAACCACTGCTTGACTGTCACGATCTCCATCTCTCAAATAATCATGTAATTGCAAACCAAAAAGCTCAAAATACTGCATTTGGAGTGCAGAAGACCACATCATCCTCACAACAATCAACAAAGAACCCAAATGGCATCTGAAAGCGTTAGGATTAATGGATATGATGAAGAAAGCACTGTGCAGCGATGCTCAGCCTTAATTCAGTATGGATGTAGAAATGAGGGCAGCACAATGGAATGATACAAATATTTGCTGTGATGAGCAGTCATGCTAGAATATACATTGTAGATCAGATGTGGAAAAGGTCCCTAAAACAGACAACAGCATTCTGTGCTTCATCTATAATCCTTATTTACAAAGAAGCATAAATAGGTGGAAACACATATGTTCTACCAAGGCCAGATTTTGGAGGTGTTCTGGACTAGACAGTCCAGAAGAATGGAAATAATCTCCATTTTTGCTAAAAATCTGCCTTGCATAAATGAGGTAAACTTTACATTTCATTAGAAGCATAGGCAGGTGGCCAAATTCACATGCAAGAAAGCATTTAACCTTGGTTTAACTTCCTAATTTTAACTCAGAAAACAGACAGAGTGGGAAGAACATTTTCCTTCTTAATGAAAAGCAAGAAAACAAGCTGCCTGGCTGGCTTTCTAGATGAAAGACATTTAGACACACTGGGCTAAACCAGCAACTGATTGAGCTCCAGTGAGTTCCAGTCAGTTATGCTAACTGAAAATCTTGTTTGCTGGATTGTGACTGCATTTCATTGAGAGTCAATTGTTTTGTGAGTCTCCACGAGACCAAATTTTGTCTATCACTGTTTCTTCAGAAAACTCTGTATTTCAAGTGCACCCTTATTCTCAAATTTTACTGTGAGTGTAACTAAGGGTTATAGATGATGCAACCTAACAATGTTTGTTAAAGCAGTTTTGCAAACACATGCAGAAAGCTATTCTGGAAAGCACTTCTGAAATGCAAATGCTTGTGCAAAGACACCAGAAACCTTACTTTTATCTTTGAGCTTCTTTTTACAATTTTCATCTGTGCAGGAAAATCCATTGGATTTGAGATTAGCATGGAGGTTATGACATTAAAAGAACTTGAAAGACAATATTAATACTTAAGGAGTCAACTATTCCTCAGGTATTACTGCTGAAGCTTCACCCTGCACTCCCCCAATGCTAACATTCCTAATGACACAAAATCTCTCACTGCTCTCATACACAACTACCTGTCTCAAGGATATGCTTTTCAATGACATGTTTTCACTTGTAGGGCATCAGATGAGGCTTATGCCAACAGATGACCCTGAAGCTGACACTTTACTGGCAAAAATCAGTTAGGTGATAATAATCCATGCATATTTGTTCAGAAAGCACAATTCAGCTAATGGGGCAGATATCCTGTGTCATCTGCAAACAGAATTATTTAATACTGATCCAAGGCAGGAAAAAACATGGTTCATCATGGCAGAAGATCTCCTGCTGAGCTGAGCTCCTAATGAAAACTACACTAAGGCTGAGAACCAGAGGGTAATGGGAGTTCAATGTACACAGCAGCCCCCAGGAGGAAAAAAAAGCTTTAAGTAAGTTCCTGATTCTAAGCTCCTCCCAAATAAACACTGATTTTGTTTCTTCTTTGCAAGCTAACAAAAATAATTATCTGACATGTAAAATTTATGTTCTAATTCAAACTTAATTGGGATTTAGACAGAACCAGGGCACAAATTCAAAACCAGTCCTCAACTTCACCTGCCTGTGGTGAGGTCCACACTGAAGATTTGCTGGTACCCCAGTAAGGGCTGTCCAAGCAAAGCCCAGTAGAGATACACATAGAGAAAGTTTCCTTCTCAATATAATGTTTTGAGGGAACTTGTGGAAATTAGTTTAAAGATTGTTTTGCTAATATAAACTGCACCTTTGAGGCACCATGCAAGGCTTGTAAAAAAGGTAACTAGGGATTACTTAGGCTAGTTTCAAGCTGATCAAGAATTTGCTATGACAGTAGGTTCAGCACCTGCATCGTGAACACCCACTGGATATATTAATAGAAGTAAACATGAAGACAGAGAGCATATGAAGACTGAGGCTTTTATCTGTTATTACCTGTACAGCCATTTATAAAAATATGGCCTCAGATGAGGATGACCTGGTGAGAGCCTCCCTTCTTACCTCTGTCCAGTATTTCAATTCCTTCTCCTTTCAGCTTGCAAACCAGTTTTTCTTGCAACCTTTTTACTTCAGCTTCCTTCTGCTCTAGTTTGTCTTTCAAAGCTGCTAGCTCATCCTGTAACAGACACAGAATCACTCAGTGACAGCTTCCACACACATCTGAGAGGTTTCCAATATTCCCTCCCAGGAAGCACAGTGGACAGGCTCTCAGCTGGGGGAAATGACTGAGGGTCACCTGACACACTGGCTGAGGGTACACCCACCAAACTGACTCTGAACATCACAACAGACTGTTGAGTCCATAAGGGGGCACAATCAGGGGGCTATGGGCCAAAAGTGTGAATCTCATGGATAATTGAAAAAGAGATTTTACATCTACATTTAAAAAAAGAAAGAGTAAAGCAAAAGCAAAAAAAAAGCAGTTTTGTTATCTGTTTAATCTGGCAGAGACAGAAAAAGTCAAGGTAATGAGGCTGAATGTTAACAGTTCTGAACATTGATTTTGGTGTTTATAGGGCATTTTGCATGTTCAAAGCTAGACAGTGATGGAACTGTGCTTACACTAGGTTGGGGACAGTTTCAGAAGTAACCACTGCTTCTATGAAAGGAAAATCAATCCCAATACCACCAAGCACATAAACATGTGGTGGAAAACTGTACAGACAGAAATGGAGACCTCTGGCAGTTTGGGTTTGCTGATCACGCACTAGGAAAGGAAGTTTAGAGCTGAGATTCATGGGAATAAGACAGATGGTGTTTGGGGGAGTTGGGGTGTATTAGGCAAATGCTGTCAAATTTTAACTTGGATCTAACCATCTGCACTACAAAGTGATTGGCATGGATCCATGCATTTAACTTCTTGAAGTTTGAGTCCAATCCTACCCAGTTCAGTAACATGTTTCTCTGGTGTCCGAATCTTATGCAACTGTATCACAACACGACCCTCAGCACCCAGCAATCAAAACTTATTTGGTTCAGTTTGTAAACAAATAAAAACAGGGCAAGATTCATAATTCTGACATTTACAGTTTCCAAATTAAGTTTTAAATCCTTAAAGGAATAAACCAAACAAGAATATTATGGCTTAGGTATATTCCTGAGCTTCCCTCAAAATATCAGCTGCAATTATATAGTGATGTCTGCAACCCAAACTATGGCCCAGACTACAGAATTTCCCAAAACTGGTTCCTATTTGCTCTAAAGCATGATTAAAAAATAGATAAATATCAAAATTGTCAAGAAGCAAAGCTTCTTCAAGAACAGTGGTTGAGCAACACAATCCTCCAGTGCTCCAACTTGGTACTGATTTTGATGAGATTTCTGTCACTGTAGGACCCATGCTTCTCCAAAACAAGGTGAACTCTTGGACTCTGGAGAAGCTGCTGTTATACCCATGGGCAACTACAGCTGCATGTAGTTTTTGCTATCTATTTCTTCCTCTGGATTAGAAACATGATATGTAAATTTCCATGTGGGAGAGGGAACAGTATAAAAAAATCACTATTTTCTGGCTACTTTTTATGCATACATTTTATCTAAAATGGTGTGAAAAAGTTCTGGTTAAATAATGGATGTAAGCTACAGAAGAGGCAATCTTCCCTTGCAAAGGGAATGATTTTAGCCCAAGTCTAATGCCATTATGTGTAACCTGTGTAAAGTTCACAACACTAAAATCCTCTTCCATCCAACATAAAAGCTCTTTACAAGGAATATATATATGAAGAGCTTCCCACATCTAATTGGAAAGGGCAAGGGCACACTGCATGTCAACACACACCAATTAATGAAGAACAGAGCACGACAGCACAATGCAAGACAGACCAGACTGTAAACCAGTGGTGGAACATGAAGGATTCAAAACAAGCCCAATGTTAACCAGGAACTACTACACCTTTAGCATCTGGCTTTTTTGCTCCATCCGCTGCTTTTCATACTGCATCTGACCCACTTTGATTTTCATACTAGAAAGTTTGGCCATTAAAGACTGGTAACAGAGACAGAGGAGAGAGAGAAAACTAAAGATAGAAAAGAGACAAGGCTAAATGGCAAAGAGAAGTTAGACACAGAAACAGGCTGCTAGAATTACTATGGTGAATGCTTTCTCTTCAGATGTCCCAGATTTTTAGCACGTTTAGGAGAAAACAAATGCTCAGCTGTGGTCTCACCAAATGACCAAACCAGATGGCACACATCTTATGGACTGCAACTGGTGTTTCTTGACACATGTGAAATGAGTATAAACAGGTAGTAAATTTACTCTTAACATCCAGCTGCATGGTAAGTTATCATTCATAAAAACCAGTACCCAGATCTGAAAACCACAGCATGACATTTGGAAATCACCCCTGTTGCTAAGTGACTACCATGAAATCTCTGGCACTGAGGGTACTCAGGACTTTGCAGGGAAAAGAGGCTGAACTTCTAAAACCTGACTTACACCTATCTCTGCTTCTTCCCCTCAGCCTCACTTACTTTGGTAGTTTTCAGTTTCTTCTCATACTGGAGTCTTTCATTGTCCATGTCTCCCACTCTCAACCGCAATTCATTTATTTCTTGGATTAAATCCTGAGTAAGAGGCAAAACAAGACCAGAAAAAAACAAAGAAATTCAGTAAACAAAGCAGAACAGTTACCCATTGGTAGGACTGTAAAAAATATAGCAGCAATAAAAGGCACTCCATACATAAAACCACACCACCCAAACTCATAGCTAAGCTAAGCGACTCAGAGCTTCCTAGATATCCAGGGACTGCATTTCTCAGTTGTTGCATTACTGCATTGAGTGCAAAAGGGCAGAGAACAAAGGGAAACATAAATTGAAGCTGTTTCCTTATGCTGAGGGCCAAAAAAGGCCTCCTGCCTCTCTGGCTGCTCAACTGCTTGGATGTCCATCACTATGAGTGGCTAATGGAAAACCATGGCAGCTGCCCTTCAATATGCAGCAGACACATCCTCCCCTCCCCAGCACCTCCCACTCCAGGCACACCAGCTGCCACCTGCCTTTTCAAAACATGAAGTGATCACCGTGTAAAGCCACACTTCCACCACTGAAATGAGCCTCTCTAACTGAGGGCTGAACAGAAGAACCAGCACTGGCTTCTACAAGCACAAAGGCATATGTGTTCACTATGGCTGAGCTTTGCAAATTCAGCCTGGTTTGGAAGAAACTCAGAGCTACCACCACCAACCCATATCTGAGCTCTTCAGGAGAATGGCTCAGCATCCTGACCATCCTTCTGGAGAGACCTATCAGGTTTGGAAGTCAGCCCTGAGTGCCATCAGTTCTACAGCTCCCTTCCTGCAGTGGTCAAATGAACCCTGCATTTGACTATTCCACCAACATGCAAGGCACTCCATCTCCAAACTTCCCTACCCTCTAGATGGGGAAACAGAATCTTAAGTAGCCAGCTGCAGACCTGCAGGAAGCTTGTGGGACAGCACAGTGTTCCTCCATATAAGGGACAACAAATCACAGCTTATTGGGAAAATCATCTTCTTGCTTTCCAGGGAAACACATTACCAGAAAGGTATGGCTTTTGCACAGCTCAAAGATGTGCAGCAGCTTCTGCCTCATACATATCTCACTGACCTTTAGTTTATGCATGGACACCAGATCAGTGTTATATTTGTGGAAAAAAAAGAGGAAGAAAACAAATAATGAAAAAAAAAAAGGCAGTTTCTCAGCAGCTGCTGTAATGCTGTATCACCAGGAAACTCTTCAAAAGAGGAGATAAGCTCTTTGTGCACCCTAGAGAACATAAGAGGACTTCAACTGCAGCATAAGAGCTTTTAAACTACCAAGATGACAATATGATACTTAGCTCTGCTTGTCTTCCTACATGGTAAAGCAAATCCTATCCATGTCAAGCAACACTGTACATGGAGCTAACAACTGTAAGAACAATTTTTCAGAGCTAATGCTATAATTAATAGAGATGTCAGCAGCTGACATTTAGAGGATATTCATCCTGGCATTCCAGCATCCAGAAACACAAACTTCATGGGGCCTTAGTAACACCTGCCTTCCAGCCCCACATCACATTTCCTGAGCTTACATGCCCCTCGTTATTGTTTTGAGCTTAATGAATCTGATGGCAACAGAGCTGCATCTGTATTTCTTTAGCAAGATCCATGCTCAATTACCAGAACTACAAGAAAAATGACAACATAGAACATTTTGGTGCTATCAGTGATTTCTACTGCTAATGTATGACTTGCTGATTGGGGTACATCTGCTGTTTCTCACTGATTCTTCAATGTGTGACCTTTACAGAGCACATCACTCTTCTAAGTATAAATGTACATGGATGTCAGTCTGCATGACTACATTAATAGAGCTGTTTCTTATCAAAACCAAGTGTTAGAGATCTCTATCAAATCTATCTTCCTAGGTCTGATGATCAGCTTTGACACTATGAGAATTGATTTGTTTGGGGCTTTTCCCCTCCTGCAGCCATTGTTTGTGCTTTGGCATGATCCAACATCAAAATATTCTGTGCAGCAATAACTGCTGAGGTTTTTGCCTACAAATTTATCACTTGAACTATATGACTTAAAATACTGAAGGAGGAGAGGGAAAAAATGAGTTAAAAACCGAAATTCTTCTCCTTTTTTGAAAAACAGTTAGCACAACCTTATCAATTAACAGCAGTGTTAATACCTCCTCTCTGGACACCCATAAATGGGTTAAAAAATACCTGCCCTGGGCTTAATGCATATTCCTGTCTTAAAACCCTGCAACACAGGAAAGAGCCATCAAAAGGTCCTCTTCTGATCCAGAGTTGTCCCTCCATGTAAACATCCAACAGCTGTTCCTTACATGGAGCTATGAATAGAGCTGAAAGGGTAGGACATACAGTCTCCTAGTTCCAAAAGCCTTTTCCTTCCCCACCCACGTTACTTGTGCTCTTCATTAGCAGGACAAGGGAAGCACAAAAACCACCAAAGATAACTTTCAGCTTTGAGGGTCAAAGGCTTCCTTTCTGACACCAGAAACACAAACTACATTTGTCATTTTGCTCCACTCAGAAATTCATGTGCACAAAGGAGACTGACTGGTGGTGTTCAAATTATGAAGAATTCCCCAGGAGTGAACCAGTCTCTCCTCTGGCTGCTGCTTCAAAGACCATGTCTGGTTATGGACTCCCTAAATCAACTCCCTTGTATGATATTTTCTTACATAAACCCAGCCCAACTTAAGCCCACCCATGCTCCTTAAGGAAAATAATACAGGTGTCTGCTGAGAAAGCAGAAAGACTGGAATGATTTAAAGAACAGAAGAATTAGAAATGTCTATTAAGTATACAATTAGCTTTGAAAAAGTTATATATCTGTGAACATCTAGACAGTGAACACACAAAGGAAAAGCTTACAGATCTAGTGAAGCATGTGTTTACAGAAAGAATGGAGACCATGAGAAAGCTACCAAGCTGGAATGGGAAGTTGCAATGACAGACATCACTAAAATCTGACTAATATGAAGGATTTAATCTGAATGGTAATTCAGTAGGAGACAGTAGCTCCACAAAAGTTGTTTTAAGATGTCAATGTTGGGGTTTTTTTTCCTTTTCACTTTCTTTTCCCTAAACAAAACCAGAAGCAATATTCATAGCTTTTCTTCCATAGTTCTTCTTTCCTAGTTTGGATATGAAAATTTCTCCATTTTGAAAAGGTAATGGGAGGCAACATGAATCCAACCCACAGCTTAGCAACACCCAGGTGTGCTACACTGCAGGAACAGACACTGCCATCACTTCTTAAATGACCACCACTTTTCAAATCTGAACATGATTCAAGTTGCCAGTTTTCAACCTGTGGACTTCTCAGGGTCTGTGGATTACTTCAGACAGATCCAAAGAAAGCAATCCAAAAGCAAGGCTCATTTTTGCTCCTTTGCTTGCAATACAAGTGAGGAACATTTCACTGGAAAATACATAGGAAACTGGAAGGGAGTTGGCAAACCATGGATTGAAGTGGAAAGGGCAAATTTTGTCTCCTGTGGTAACATTATGGCTTCTTTCCTTCTAGAAATGAATGACATCTGGAACATCCACAGTATGAACATTTGACATTTCAGCCCATTTATGAACCCAGAATTGGAAATTCTGTTCTGATTTCTAGACAGACTCCAATGTATTTCAGATATTGGATATGTCACCTTGGTAGCAAAGCTCAGCCTGAATCTTTCTGTTTCCTGGAAAAACTGGGTGTTGAGGCTTTCTGGCTTCAGACACAAGCAAGGTTCAGCTACACAGATCTGTGGCACCCAGAGGGGTGCATAACCTTTAAGGGGTCTGTGTACAGCCTCAGGAGAGCTCTGCCAGGGATGGCAGCTCTGCCTGGTGCTGCACACCACTGGGCTTGAAGCCAGGCTGTGCTGGCCTCGCAGTCCCAGGCTTCTGTAAGGCTGGGGTTTGAACAGAAGCTTCAAAATGCCCTCACACTGAGTTACTTCATTCTCTTTGTAACTGAAACTAAAAGTCATGTATTTCAGTGTGCTATGTCTTTCCATATGCATGCCTTTTGTACTTGAAATAGGCTTAAGTGTTTGCCTCAGACATGCCTTACTAAGAGGACAGCAGTCTGAAGTTGGGACAGTCAGTGTAGTACATTCATGTGTTTATTGAAATCCATCCTAAATGCCAACCCTCCTGAGATCTGATGGCAAGAATCAAAAACCAGTCTTGGAAATCTGTCTTTGTGAAACCAGAGTTTACCAAAGAGGACACTTTTTCTTTTAAGAGATACATGCTTAAGGTTAAAGATGAGTTCACTTCTTGCCTGGCAAATAAAAAAACCCAAACAACAAAAAAAATTCCCAGGAAATGTTCAAAGTTTCAAGTAATGTGAAGCCACACACAGGTTTCATCATTTATTCAGTTGGGTTTTACCTCTGTGTCTCTGAATCTGTCCTCATAGTCCAATCTGTCCTTCTCTACAGATGTAAGCTTTAACTTCAGAGTGGAAATCTCTGCCATAAGATCCAGCTTCTGAGTTTCAAGGGATGTTCTGCTTAAAAGCTCCTGATTCAAGATAAAGAGAACAGAATTATTCATTCAAGTGGATGAAATCAGTAATGTATTTCTACAGCTAAAGGCCTCTTTCAGGGGAAAAGCATCACTGTCTTCCTTGCACTATCTGAAGCCCTGGGACACAGTTATTACCCATCTGAAAGACTCCAGGCACCTAGGGATGCATCTGAGATCACAGGGGCACTATCATGGGTTGGCTGCCAGGATGAGAAAAAAGCTTGTCTGTCATCACAGTTGCTCTGGGCAGGAAAGAGCTTTGAGGGGAATCCACCCATTCTGCCAGAGGCTTTCATCCAAGTTTCTTTGAAGTTCAGTGAGGAAAGGCTCAAAGAAGAGCAGAACTGGATTCCTACAGTGTAAAGCAGCACTGATGTTACTGTGTACAAAGACTTTAAAGCAGACATGGTACAAAATTATCACTTACTTAAAGACATCAAGGGGTGCAACACCCTGAAGTGCACTGTTCTCACCAAAGCAAAATGTAGTTCATTAAGACAGAAAGTAAGACAGACATGGGGCTGTGAAATACCTGCTGCAACATCTCTTCTGTGGCATTCAGCTTCTCCCTGTGCTCCTCTAGGCAGAACTCCAGATCCCGAATCTTTTCTCCTTGGGCCTCCACCTGATCTGTAAGCACGCTGACCTGCAGAGCAGAGGAGAAGGGATACATGTTTAGTACTCTGCTCCCATTCCATGTGTCACCTGAAGTACTGTATCTGAGTAACAGTGCTGGATGGGCCAAAGACTAAATGGGACCACGGGGGTAGAGCTCTTTTTTGTTGTTTCCAGAGCTCTGCAGTGGAAACGACACATGGCAAAGGCAACAGGAGAGGAGAGAAAGCTCTCCCTTCATGCTTACTGGAATTTCAGTCACAGTTCTTGTGGGTGCATTGCAACTCTGCATCTCCCCTCCTGACCTGACCTGAAAATTTTCACATGAGGTAGCTGCTGCATTTTACAGCCAACAATTCTGCCTTTGCTGTGACAACACACTAACTAAAACCTACCAGCTCCTATCCTAACAACCAAACAGCTAAACTCACAGGACATAATTTACTCTCCTTTCCAAGTGATTGCACACAGTGTACCACAGCATAGAGCTTTTCCTTTTCAGAACAATAAAAGCAAAGGAGGTTAAAACACACAGACTGAGGCTAAGCAAGAGCAGGACAAAACCTTTGAGATTGCAGACCAATTCCCATTTTGCCTTTTCTGAATGAAGTTTTTGTTCTAAACAGGCTCTTTCCAGGAAATCTGCAGTACTGTTGGGAACAAGGGAAGGCTGCCTAGAGCAATGCTTGGCACTGTCACAGCCCCTAGGCCAGGTCTGCATCAGGGGATGGCAGGATGTCTCTACAGACCAAGGGGTGCCAGGTACTCCAATGGCAAGAGTAAGTCAGCTGGTAAGAGCACCCAGGGCTGACCTAGTCCAGCCCAGCAGCAGGCAAGCAGGATCTCCAAGGAGCTGCTTGTTTCCTCCCATCCACTGGCCAGTCCTGCAGCTTTTCTCACCTTTCATGAGGACCTCTGTTCCCTGATGCAGACAGCATGTGAATGGTCATGGAAAATGGTGATCTTAAGGATACACAGGAATGTAAGAAGGTGTGGTTACTCTGTAGACTTGCTCAGCTAGCAAGAATCAAAAAGGGATCAGATACACAGAAAGAAAGGCTTTTAGATTTTTCCTGCAATCTATATTCACACCTCTCCTTAACCTGGATTAACTCTCAGGTATCACTAGGCCCTCTGAACACTGTTCAAGATGACCCAATTGCAAATAAATCCTCAGGTTTTATCTCATCCTATCAGAAAGTCTGATGAAGTCAAGAGTACAGAAAAATAATTGAAGTGGCAACTCACTTGCAGAACCAGAGATTCCTTATCATTTTCCAGACGAGCCAGCCTCTCCTGATACACATCTCCATTCCCAGGTATGTGGCCATTAGTCTGAAAAAGACAGCAAATATTATGGAAGGAGCTCTCATACCCTAAGTGTCATTCCATGTTATCAACACACTCAAGCAATATTTTCAGCCTGCACAGTTCAAGAACAGATTTAAGGTATTCTCCAGTCCCTAAAGGGTTACAAATCAAATAAACTGTTAAGAAAGGATAGACAAGCACCATTCAGGACAAGAATTGTTCAGGGGCTTAAAGATGAGAAAGGAAGAACCTTCTGGTGACCCAGTTCTGCAAAATGGACTTACTGTGTATTCAGCATTTTGTTAACAAAATTTGTGCTCAATGATGTCCTATGCTAAGCCATACTTGCAAGGAAACAAATACCCCAAGACATTCAGCAAGCAAAAATAAAATGAAACATCAATGTACAAGCTCCAAAACGTGCATTATGCTTCTTGCAAGTCAAACAGTTTTTTTCTAAACCACACAGCAATAAGAGACATCCTTTTCCATCAGGCACATTTTCCTGGGGATGGGTAAATGTCTGCACTCTAAACACATCTCTTTGTAAAACTGCCTGAGGCTAAAGAGAAACAAGAATACATGTTAATGCTATCAGAGGCTTCAGAGGAATCAGCAACTTTCTTTTCTCATAATAACTTCAGTGCTCTGGAGCAGCGAGGATTTTGCTCTATCCATATTCAAAGCTGTCTCAAAGCACTTTATGCTGGATGCCACAATCAGATCTCAGCTCTGAAAAGGAAATCATGTTCCCATCATTGCATAAATGGCTTAGAGGAGGCTGAGAAGCTGCTCTGAAATCCAGCATGCTCAGCAGAGACTCCCACCAATGCTGAGGCGCCTGGGTTTCCTCCTGAATATGTGATGCAAAGAAACAGGGCGACTGATCCTCGTGCCCCTGTGAGTCTGCAACACAACTCTGCCTGGAGAGGCCACAGAAACACAGAATCATTATGGCTGGAAAAGATCTCTGAGACCATCAAGTCCAACTGTCCACCCACACTACCATGCCCACCACTAAACCATGTCCCCAGCACCATCTCTACATGCTTTTGGAACTCTTCTGGGGATGGTGATTCCATCACCTCCCTGGGGCAGCCTGTTCCAATGCCTGATACCTCTCTCAGTGAAGAAGTTCTTCCTAATACTCAATCTGAACAACCCCTGGTACAACATCAACACTTAGGAGTTGCAAGACTCCTGGTTTGACTCTCCCTTTCAAGCAGCTCACCTTTCCTTACTGCACAGGATGCCTCAGGAAACCTGCTGGTGAAAACTCCTTTCCTGTTACCTGTCTGACCTTGGGTGTTGGGAGAAATTGCCTCATCTGAAACTGAAAGAATAAAACTTCCACCAGCACCACTTGAAAATTAGACACAAACCAAAGAGCAGAGAACCTCACCTTTGTGCTCTCAAGAAATTAGGCTGCTTCATGGCAGCTTTTAAATCCATGTGCAGTAGCAGATGTATCTCCCAAGCATAACACACATAACTTATACAAGGTTAACATAACATCTCCCCTGAAATCACTAGAGCTACAGCAGACTGAGAAAGGATGCTCTCTACCAATTGTACCAATATTTCACATCATAATGACACTCAATATCTGAATTATTTAGCAGTAAATTACCACACCTTCTGACCATCCAGACACTAAGCACCAAGGCAGAAGTATTCTATACTTCTTGCTCTGTTTTTCCCTTGGCCTATACCATAATTTAGCTCATGTCATAGGATTTCCATCCAAGACCAGTGAGATCTTCAGTTTTGCAGCACACTAAATGAAAGAAGTGGAAGAGCTTCCAAAATAAACTTGTTAGCTGCTCAATTAGCAGATTATGCTTTACATTTTGTAACTTGACTTGGCTGTGAAATACAAACCTGAGGTTTTGGCATACTTTTGCCATTCTGTAGCTGTTGTGTCAAAGTCCTCCAGAACTCCTCAGGCACTTACTCAGGCTCCAAGAACAGTGTCAACTCATTTATCCATCCAGTCTGTATGTGTGTGATGTAGGAAAGTGATATTCATCCCTCATCACAAGCAGGATTCCTCTCTATCCTGCCATGGCTAACATCAAAGTCCTTGCCAAAGCACAGACTCAACTCCCTGCCTCCCAACCATCACGTCAGTGCCCTAACCACTGAACCTCCTGATACCTCCAGTCAGTGTAACCAGACACAAATAACTAAAATCAAAGACTGTGTGAAGAAAAGCTGGGGAAGGAAGGATTGGTTTCACACTAGGATGAAAATGGCTTTGTGACCCCATGAAAACCAACGAGCTGTTAAAGCAGAAGGTTAGTCACTGTGCACAGCATCTTGCCAGCACACTTTTGAGGTCACATTTCTCTAAAAATGCCTGTTTTGCTCAGCACATCATACTTGGCTTTGAAATAGGAGCATTTAAAGTATGAGGGTTCAGAACACAGCTGCACATTGCCATAACAGAGAGAGAGGAGGTGATGGGAATCCCAAACAGGACTGGAGAAAAAGTGATTCACCCAAAAAATCAAGTACAAAAATGTCTTTGCTGGCTGGCACCAGAAATATTTGGTAAAACCTGCATAAAACCAGACCTCCTGTAGTACACCAAAGCCAGAAAACCTTGTGTACAACCCAAGAGCAGTTTGTTTTTTGCCTGAAATGTTGTTAACTTCTGCACAATAATAGGATTAACTCTTCCTTTTAGGTAAGAAAATGCAAAAAAGTCACTGACTTTTGTTTCAGTGGGAAATATATGGAGAAGGAATAACACAGAAAGACCACAGAGGGGAGGAGAGGAGAGGAGAGGAAAAAGTAAACATGTGATTCAATACCAACTGCAAGAATATCTGGGGCAAAGTCAATACAGTATTAACATACTTCACTAGCTGTGTAAGACAAGCTTTGCCATTTTCCAAAGAAGGCTCTTTTCCCTCAGCAACTTAAAGTCTATCTTTAATTAAGCAATTAGACCTTGCATGTGTTTTCAATTCAGGGATTAATTGTAAAACAATGTATGGGTAGAGAATGCAGATTTACCAATAGTGATCTTAATCCTAAAAAGAAAAGAACAGCTGTCATGATGGCATTGAGGCTTTGCAGAACTTTAAGATTAACCATTTACTTAAAATGCCTCATAAGATCAGACCCAGTGCACTTAAAAACTGCAACATCAATCCCTGGCTGATCTGTTAAACACGTGTGTAAGCTTTGTCTGCAGTCATGTAAGTGTAAAAATCCACACTGCTCTGGAGGAAATTATTCCTGTAATAAGTAGATGCATCACCAAACTTTCACAGCTTGCCTGCCCTCAGTCTTTAATCCCTTTTCCTTGGAAGTGAGTTAGCATTCCAAAATGCAGGAAAGCTTCTAATAGTTGCTCTTTTAAACATAAACATAATCATCATCATCATCATCATCATCTGCTTCCTCTCACTTGCTGAGTTCTTCAAAAACAGAACTTATGCTTAGCCTACTGCATCTGATAACCTCATTTCCCTTCATCATTTTCTTTTCTGCTTTGGAGACAACAGAAGTAGCAGAAATCACACTGTTCCTGCTGTAAATGCAACTTGATTTGTATAGAAGGAGCTGCCACAGCACAGCATTATTTTCTTGTGTGGCAGATTGCACTATTTTGACCACCACAGTCCTATCAATAGTTGGGCAACTGAGCTGTCCCTGACATTTCTTTCCTAACAATCTGGAGCTCATCAACAGACTTATGTTGTTCAGATCATTATAATACACATTACCTACCCTTAGTTAAGCACAGCTACAGCTGCTCTGCTTGTTCACTTGGTTTTAGAGTCCCTTGCAAGAGGACTTTTCCAGACTCAGCTCTCTCAACATTTGGTGTAAGCCAAGCCCCCAGGTTTTCCAAGCAAAGTATTCACCACTGTTTCCCCTGTGATACAGAGTTGTGACAGCTTTACCCTCCCTAAATATTGATTCCATCCCAAATTCATAATGGTCAAATCCATCTGAACACAATCCTAATCTCTTTGTGTGGGAGCCCACTGCTGTCATCCCAAACTGGCACCTCCTGCTTTTCACACCTCCCTACTCATTGCTCTGAATATTTGCAGCCTGCTCCACATGCTCTGGCAGCAGGCAGGCAGACCTGCTGCTAAGCTTTTCCAAAAGTTTACAGATTAGCTCCTCCTTACAGAATGAGCAGGGGGAAAAAACCCACAAACTCACTCCAAAACCCCACATTGTATTTTAAAGGCTTCACTACAACAAAAGTGAATTCTGAAAGAAAACCAGCTTAAGACAGACTTTCACTCTGATGACTTTACCTGAAACATTTTCTAAATAACACAGCTGTTGAATTGGGAAGCTGCAACCATTTCAAAACACTCAGTTTCTTCACAAGCAGCTCGGCTGGCATCTGACAGAGGAGAAAGATGAAATGCTTATTCCCTACTAGCGTTGCCTAGCTATGGCTTGTCACTTGGAGAAACGTAAGAGCCTAACCAAACAGAGACAGTCTTACCTTATTTAGCCAGATGCAGTGCCTGTGAATGTCCCAGCTATACTCCATGCTGGTCATGACTATCTCCATGCATTTAAGGACGTGAGGAGACCGTGGCAGGCAGCCGAGGCTGAGAGCTGCAGCCCCAGCACCGCAGGTGCCCGTTGTGCCGAGCGGCGAAGCAAAACAGAGAGGTTAAGTGCCAGGAGGTTTCCTCGCCTAACGAAGGATGGAGACGAACGTGACAGCGGAGCAGGAGATGTGGGAAGCGGAGCCAGAGCCGAGCAGCAGCGCTCCCCAGGCGCTCCTCAGGCGGAGCAAGCAGCTCCTCTGGGAAATTAACACATCAAAGCCCGGGAAGGACCAACACTTCTTCCAACTTGAGCTTGCCACGCCTGGATCCCAACGCACAAAAACCAGGCAGCAAGGTGGAGATGAATGCAGGCGGTGGGGGCACAGAGCTGTGTAAACCTAGCCGGGAGTAAGGGCAGCCCCACGCAGGTGGCAGCTGGCCACCTCCACCCTCGCTCCTCGCTGAACTCTGCAAGCCCTCGCCTCTGCACCCCCCTGCTCCTGCAGAAATCATCCGCCCCAAAAGCACGTGAGAAAAGAGGGATGCTGATCCCTTTACCTGACAACAAGGGAAATAAGAGGGAATCCTCTTTTCTCGATGGGCTATTAATTATAAAAGCTGGAAGATGCCATGTAATTCATTTGGAGGTGCCACAAGAAAGAGGAAGGAAAAAGTTGACTCAGTTGTCCCAGGTCTCACAGGTGGCTTGTCTCAAGTTTATGTCATACTAAAGAATGATGCAACATAACAGCCAACCTCTGTCCTCGTGTTTAGGTTTCATTTTACCCAGTAACAGCTGCAGCATACCAAATCCTTAGCATTTTTGACCACTGAGCCTGGCTGCAGGAGTTCCATTGCAGATTTTTTTTTAGTATAAAGAAACATTCACAACTATCATTGATAAATAAAAATCTCAAAACCATGAACACTGAGTAAGCCAAAACAAAACAGCAGAAGAAGAGGAGAAGCTGTGTTGTTTAAGCTGGACTGATGCATTCTGGATTGGGAATGGTGATTTTTGATGGCTCTGCAATGGACACTGCTCTGCACTCCAGGACAGGACTGCATGGGTTGTTCTTACTGCCAATGAACTCACCCACCATGTGTGAAGATGCCACGCCAAGATGTGCTCCAGATGAGCCCATATTAGCTGCCAGTGTTAAAAACACCCCAGTCCAGACAATCATCCTTAGCAAGAAGTCTTTCAAGAACTTTGAGAGGTAGATCTCTCATGGTCAAAAAGTATCGCTGGGAGGCAATTTATGACAGGTTCAAACAGTATCACAAGGCTCCCTTTCATATTGCTACTTAAGGAGGAATCTCAAACAGGTCTGGTGATAAATGCCTATCTGCATACCATATGCATTACCACAGGACCTTCTGAGAGCTAAACTCAACATGAGTAGAAGCTGAGCCAAATGAATGCACTGTACACCCACACTAAGACAATCAAACAACAAACTTTGGTTTGAGAACAAGATTTTTCCATAAATAAGAAGTATGAGATGAGTTCTGGCTAACCAAACCACTTCCTCCACTTTGGAAACACCCTGTTGTCTAAACAGGCCAACATATTTCTGTAAGATTACAAGCTATGTTTATCTAGCCAGGAAAATTTCTCTCTGAAAGCTAATAACCCTTCATCATATTAACTCTCATTACTCCCAGCCATTCTCTGGAAGAACCAACTTGTTGAAGAAGTGTCAAAATCTGAGGCTGCTCTGTGAGATGACAGATCTGCTATCCAAGCAGCCTGGATAGCACAAGCCACTATGGGTACCACAGCTCAAACTAGCTATTATATCAAGGTGAGCTGAAAATGTTCCTCATTAAACCTTTGGAGGCAATAAAGTTTGCTTTGCTTTAATAATCTCACAGTCATCTTCAGCAATTAACTTCTGGAATGAAAATAATATAAATATATATTATAATTTATCTATTTAGATCCAAAAAGTCACTTCCAAAGCTAAACCCACAGTTACACTTGCTGTGGATTTTAAAGAAAAAGTATTATCCTGGCCCTTTAGTCCCAGGAGCACCTCCTTTAAAGAGGAGAAGGCACATAACAGGCCCCACATACAGAAGTTTCAGACCAGGAACTTCAGGAAGCTGGCTCTGAGATGTAGGAAGGGACTGTCCACCCACTTCTACCCTTCACCCTCCTTTTTAACAAGACACAGTTGGTTTCTTCTTTCTGGAAGGCTGTTGCATAAGATGGATTTTTAAAAAAATACCCAAAAAGCTGTCAAGAAAAATAATAGCCAGAAAGAAAACTGTCTCTTGCTTGTTTCAACTTGAAGAAAAACTGGACCAACATTTATGACTGGGAACAAGGTTTCTGAAAATTATTCTTCAGAAGATGGACTTCCAGCTGGACACAACAGGGCTGCCTTGATCTTGCAAATGTCAGAGTTTCATTTTAAATGGTCTTGTTACTGGTGATGATGTTACAGATTACTCACACACTCCCTGTATTCAAGCCAGAAGTTCCATTTTAACAGAGTACAGCACATGTTTTATTAAAGCACACATCAGAATACATTAAACATTTCTGTTGATCAGGAGAAACCTATGAAAGCTCCAAAACTTTGGAATAGCTATGATCTGGCTATGGACTTCAGGTCTGGTTCCCAGCAGAAGTATACAGTCCCAACAAGTTTGAGCTTAGAAAAGGACTCAATCTCTTTCCAGACATTTAACAAATGGCCTCAGAGATCAGTTCTGAGCTCTAGACAGACAAGAAATGACTGGCTTGTTTGTGCAGCAGCAAGCTGCATGTATAATTTCTCTGAACTTCCATGGGGACTATTTGATGGATGCTCTTGGAAGAGCTCTGACAATGTCCAGGCACTGTACATGCACTCTGGTGTCATGTGGCCACCTGCTTAAAAACATCCACTGCTTAAAACACAAAATCAGCATGAGGCATTTTAACTCCTTGGCCCTTTTTGAGTGCTTGAATAGACTTGGCTAACACAGAGAGAAGCAGGAAGTGGTCTCTATGAAGCAGTAGAGGGACACAGAGAAGTCAGTTCTGGCATAGCAAAACTGATGCTCTGCCTCATTTTACAAAAACAAGCAACCTTGAGAGGCTTCTGTCAGACCTTTTTCCCAACTAGGGCATCAGTGGTTTCCCTATAGGGGCCAGGAGAGGATTTTTCTCTTGTGACACACTGTTTGGCAGCAGCAAACACTACTTTTGTTTTCCTCTGAGACATGAGAGACTTGCTTACAGCTTTGTATGGGATGTCATGCACCAGTTCCAGCAGCTTGCAATAGTCTGCTGGATACAGCTTCATGAGGGAAGGATTAAACATATTTCAAACCAAGCAGTTGTATTCCTTTCTTCTGAAAGGATGGGAATAGTTGCAGAGTCTTCCAGCAAAGCATTAAGGGACTTCATCTAGCAGCTTCCTGTTCAGACAGGGACAGGTAACACTGGTGACAGCTGCAAATCCTGTGCTTGTAGTACAGCACAAAGTGCAATGTTCAGTCTTGCCTACTAGGGACTTTACAGGTGCCAGGGAGTATAGGGGATCAATCTGAGGCAAATTGAGGAGAAGCATAGATGGAATAAGTATTTGCTGCAACCTTTTGTACATACAACCTCTGCAGAGGTTTTCCAGTGCTCAGGAGGCACTAAGCTGAATGCCTAACAGAGCCCCTCCTCTCCCACATTCAGGCCACGGCTGCAATGAAAACCATTACTGTCACATTGCCATGTGGTGATCCACATCGTGTGGGTTTGAAGGACCTTGTTCCCAATCCTAAGAGCCAAGCATTCCTAAATCACACATCTGCCACCACAGAAGGCAATTACTGGCCTTCACCTCATTAATCTCAACAGGCATTGCAGCCTCCAGCCATGCTGCTGGGTCCCTTCATTCCAGAATAACATGCAGTGGATCAGCACCACCAAGTGTGGACTACTGATGTCTGTACACCCCACAGGGAGCAGCTGATTTGGCATATGAACATTTTGTTATTTATAAAGGCCATACTTGCATGAAACCTGTTCTGTCCCTTGCTATCTGCACCACATGGAACAGAGACTAGTTACAGCAATGTTCACTGCTGTATGTTATGCAGGAAGGAAACGCTGATGTTAGCAGTAACTCTGTTTTCTAAAGATCTGACTCGAATGTCACTCCTGTCTGCTCCTCCTGCTCTCAGCCTTGGCTGCCGTGCTTACACAGCAAGGGCAAGATCCAATTCCCATTGAAGGCAGTGGGAAAGCTCCCATATGCTTCATTAACTTTCAGGCATTTTCAAATGAGTAGTTCAAAGCAAAGAATCACAGAATCATAGAATCGTTAAGGTTGGAAGAGACTTCTAAGATCAACCTGTCACCCCCATGCCACTAAACCATGTCCCTAAGCACCACATCTCTATGTTTTCTGAACACCTCCAGTGTGCCCTGGGCTGCCTGAGCCAACGTCTGACAACTCTTCAAGTGAAGAAATTTTTCCTGCTACCCAATCTAATCCTCCCCTCATGCATCTTCAGGCCATTTCCTCTTGTCCTTTCACTGGTAACCCGGGAGAAGAGACCAACCCACATCTCGCTACAACCTCCTTTCAGGTAGCTGTAGAGAGAGATAAGGTCTCCTCTGAGCTTCCTCAAAACTCCTGCTCTCTCAGCCACTCCTCATGAGGCTTATTCTCCAGAAGAAAAATCCCAAAGCTCTCCCCACACACCTTTCTGCAGGAGCTTACCATAGCAAGCCCAGCTGTGCCAGCCCAGGTCCCTGTCTCTCCCCGCAGCGCTGTGCAGAGCCCATGTGCGGCTAGACAGTATGCTGGGTCACTTCATGCCAGCCGCAGCCCCACGCCTGGCCTGAGCTCCCCAGCCATGCTTTTGGCACATGCAGTCCTGCACCTGCTGCTCTGAGCTGCAGCTAAGCACTAAAAGAAATTTGTTCATCAAGATCAAAATGCTTTTTGGAAGATGAGTTGTGGCTCCAGGGTCACTGAACCCTTTCTGAGGGGGTGTGATACCTGTCCTAGGAAGGGACCAAAAGACGGTGGCTGCCTATCCCAACAGCAGCAATACACAGGGTAGAATACAGACACCACAGTGGCCTGTCCTGCATCAGACCCAGCCTTCATCAGATCTGGCATCCTCATTTCAGCAGCAGTGTTACTTTGGCCAACACCAAGAGTGTGAGATGGCAGAAGCCTGACACTGCTGTAAGACAGATCTGGCAAAAGACACAGCAGTGCACACCTACCACTGTCATCATAACAGCTACAGGCTGACTTAAAACCTCAATCATGGCTTCTAGAAATTAAACTCTTGACTTCCACAGCTGGAGCTTCCCCTAAGCCTGTTGTCCTGGTTTCAAAGAGACAGAGTCCTAAGCCAGCCATTGTCTACAGGCCATTAGCAGTTTTGAGGCAGCCAGGGCAGTTAACCTAAGTTGGCTTACAGGTATATCCCATTATCCCACATTACAAACATCACAATCATTATAAAGGGGCAAGTCTGCTCCTGCCTGGGCTCCTTCTGACTCTGCTCCTCTCCTCTTCCTTATCCTGAGCACTGCCTTCCTGTTCTTGTGGCTGCCATAGCTTTGCTGGGCTAAGTATAACTGTATACTTTATAACGGCACTGGTATCAGTTTGGCTGCTTCATTAAATCCATTTTCATTTTGACCCACAGGTCTCCTCCCTTTTTCCCAATTCCCTCTTCTCTGCTGGGGAGGGGTCATTGAGTAATTCAGCAAGTGCTCTAAGTTTGGCCTCAGAGATGGGCTAAATGTAGACATCTGTGCACACCCAGACCAGCACAGTGCAAACTCTGCCACAGACCAGAAGCACAAGGATTCATCTTTGGCCCTGCTAGGACATCACCAGTCACAGGGCACCTGGAGACAAAACCAGCAGGTCCTTTGAAAATGATGCTGCATAACTCACCTTCTGATAAGCACAACATTTTCCAAAGTAGTCTTTGGCTAGCCTCCACTGAAATACTATTTGATTTTTTGGTAAAACCAAGTCCTGGGGAAAGAAGAGCCTTGGCAGGTATATTTTGGTGCATTTTTAAAGCACCATGACAAAAACTGGCAGATTCACAAAGACAGAAAAGAAAAATTTGGTTTGGTATACAGACTAAAGGGAAGCTCAGTAACAACATTAGTCCCTGCAGAAAATACATTGCCAAAAATACTTTTTAGCAAAAAGTTCATACCAAAACCAACTTTCTCCCCACCATTCAAGCATCTGGTTTGTATAAAAATGTTGCTCCTCAACCCTCTGAGATGAAACTCCAGTTACTGAAAATTGTTTGCTCTCTAGAGTGAGGTGTGGTGGTGCATCAAAGGAAGTACAGGCTAACCCACTGCACAAAGTATTTGAGCAACAGCTTTTCCAAGGCATCTCCAACCCTAAATCTCTTTCCTCTCACCCTTTGAAACCTACTCTAAAACTTTAAATGCCTGCACAAAATGCAGCCTCACTGCCTGAGCCGGTCTACATTCCAAAGGAGCAAATTATGGGTGAAAGAAGGCAAGACCTTACCATTTGACTCTGGAGCCATTCAATCAGAGCCTCTGCTGTGGAGTCTGGCACCTGGCAGCGCAGCCCCTCTCTCTCGTCAGTTTCCATCATCTCCAGCAGGCTCCGCAAGTCCTCCACCAGGTGCAGTGCCCGCAGGCCACCCATGAAGGGGGAGGTGGGAGACTGGCAGTCAAAGATGCCATTGGAGTATTCCAGTGCCTTTGAACCTGCAGGGAGCAAAATCACACAGGGTCAAGGAGGAGGCAAGCAGGTCAGACACATGGCAAGGCTGAGAAGCTCCTGGCAGGCATTTATCTGTACCAAACTCAGTGCTGGTGCTCAGTTCTGCCTGCACCATGCAGGAATTCAGAGAAGGGCAAGTTCTTGCTGGTGTGCTATATGGACAGCAGCTCTATGAAGCAGGCAGGATGCTCTGCCTAGGTGAGGGTTAACATCTCAGACTTTGCCCCACTGCAAATGTTCTCAATGAGAGAAGGGAGGGTTAGGCTGGTTTTGGTGTTGAAAAATGCCAAAGATCAGCCTGAGTCCACAAATTAAATGTATGTCTGGTGGATACCAAAAGTCATTGTTATATGGCAGACAAAGTAATTAGCACTGATATTTTACCAAAAGCTGCAGAGATGAGATTCTTCAGGTGGCACAGCTAGCCCATTAACATATGACTGACAGCCAGTCAATCTATACTATAAAAGCACAGACTCACCTTTTGACTATAGGAACTTCTAATACACCTCTGTTAAGGCACCTCCCTTAGGTGAGGACACTCCCCAAGGTTACCTCCTCCAGGCTGAGAGAGAGACTCTCTCCCATGCTTGGTCATTAGTATGGGTGAGTGACATCAATCTCTACTTAATTATTTTGCTAGCTTTAATATTGTTGCTCGAGTATTGCTTCAAATTAATTGAAAGTCCTGGGGGGGGCTGGGGGGCACAGGCTCTGCTAAGGTTTTGAGTCACCCTGTAGGGATTGCATGACCCAATATGATGGTGTCCAGAGGAGACCATGCTCTGCATTTTTCATGTAGAAATGTGTTATGGTGCTCCAAGGGACTGGACATCTTTTAAAAGAACACAGAAAATGAAAATAAGACAAATAAAAAGACCAAATCACTTCTACATGAGAATAAGTTTTAAACCCAACACTGGTAGCACTGACATTTGCATGTTAATAGAGAGAAAAATCTCTTATTTGCATAAACTCACAGTACTTATATTTGACCTACATTAAAAGTTGCTATACATTAAGGAAGGAAGGAAAGTATGAATTCAGGATTAAGGTTGATTTAAGTCAACCTAGCTAATTCCAACTATAATTTCAGCACATTGATTTGTGTCCTTAATACTGTAATGCCTTTGGACAATGAGACATGTTCATGACAGCATCATTGGTACTGACAACTTTCATAAACTATATCATATGCCATATATGCACTTCCATGAACTTTCATTCACCTCCTCTGGCAAGCCACAAAAAACCAAGTATTTTGCTAATTCCCTTTGAAAAACACAGAGAGAGAAAAATCCTCATAACAGCATGGGAGTTGACATCCCTGTGTTATATTACTTTATAGGCCTGTTTAGACATGGGTAAATGAAGTCTGTGGTGACTTAAATATCCCAACAGCCCATTTTATTTTTATATGAAACTCATCCTGCCACAACCAACTTAGGCTCTTAGAAACCCAGCTACACAATCAGATCCAAATACCAGTATCTACTTATGGAAATTACTAAAGTCACAGCTTATATGTATTTTTAGAGATCATTATTATCCAACTGAATCCACTTCACATGTGTTCCTGCTATGTGTCCTTAATATCTTTAGGAAAAGAGCAGAGAACAGAAATTGTTCAAACAAAGCACGCACTGTATGATGACCTTTTTTTTCCCCTAAGGGAAACTATTTTAAGTGGAACTATTAAAGACTTTATAACTGTGCTGCTATCCTTGCAGAATATTTTTTTTTAGTTTGGGTAGCTGTTGGATAGCTCTGCTGGAACAGGATTAAACTATTAACTTCTTCCTGCTTTGCTCCTCTGTGTTGTGTACTTCATCTTCTAACTCACTAGTCTCAACCTAAAAGCCAGGTTTGATACTCTGTGATGCCTCTCTTTGGTCCACTTACAATTTATAGGTACTTAAAAAACCTCAAATGTTCAAGGCAGGTCCTAGCCAAATGTTTGGGTTCAGAGCATTCTGATTTTGAAATAAAGGAAAATTCAATTCACGTTTTAACTCTGTAGAGTTGACAGAAGTTCAGAGTAGGCAGTACTAGGCAAACTTACACCTCCTGCCTTGCAGCAGCTCTTTAAACACTCAGCCTGGCTTGAAATATGCCTTGTCTTTGGCTTTCATGATGCTGTGTGCACCAGCTGAACTGCATCACTCAGCCACTTCAAGCATCATTTTGACAGGGGCTGTGTGTGAGAGCCTGTGCAATCCCTCCACTCCATTTATTTGCAATGGCTAACCTATAAGTGAAGACATCAAACACAATGAGCAGCACATTCCCTTCTTAGCCTGAAACTCTGCCCTCCAGGTGTGAGAAAGGAGGACCTAAACAGCTAAATGAACAAGCTGCCCAAGAGTTTACCTGCTATAATGCCATCCATCTGCTCCAGAGCCGCAGCGAGCATGTCACTTGCATCACTCATCATCTTCTCTCTTCTAAGGACTGATCACCAGCTACACCATAAGGAGCAGTGAAACACTGACAGCGTGACTTGGATGCTCAAGTCTGCAATTTAATCTGCAAAAGAGAATCTGAGTTTCACTGCATGTTCTCTGAATTCAGACACCACTGATACTAGACCAGCTGGAAGACTGGGGCTGTTGGCTGACCCCAACAAGACCTGAAGCTGCCCACCAGCAGGCATGAACTGGCATCAAAGAAGCAAAGCATCAACCTGATGATCCAGGTCAAAATGTTGGTCATCCTGTGGCCTGCTCTGCCCACAGGTCCATGCCATGGAAGGGACATCCCATAAAGCACCTCAGAAATACCACAGGGCACTTCAGAGAAGCTTACATAGAAGACACAGGCCTTCTATTGCTGAAAGGAAGCTGCAACTCAGGAATAAACCATGTGTCTAGCTGCTGTATGTTTTCTCCCCAAGAATTTGCTGGTACAGAAAAAGAGGAGCCTGGCCCATCTGCCTGAGATGTCTGACAATCCAGAAGTCCCATGCATATTTGTCTACAGGCAAGATATCTGAAATGCCCATGACTTGCTGGCCACACTGTGCATGCACAGACTGTCCACCCCTCTGTGAAGATGCTACTCTGAGCTCAGCAGAGATTCATGTCCTAACGATGCAATCTGATCTTACCCTCAAACTTCTGAAAGCCAGAAGTAGTGCCCAGAGAAGTCATTCCAGCAGAGCCTGCAGAAGTTAATTTGCCCAGTGTGACCTGAACAAGTAAACCTGTAGAATCCCAATGGGCTACAAAAGTTAAGCACATACTTAGGTACTTTGCTGAAGTGGAGCTGCACAGGTCAGAGGTGTATCCAATCCCTCCACAGCAGACACAGAGGCCACTGAAATAGCCCAGATTGCTCTGGCTTTAATCTAGGACACACGAGACCACTTCTGCTACAAATACAGTTAGGGAACAAAGCTAAACAAACACCAGGAAGGAAAACTCACTTTAACCTTTTGCATAGCCTGCCATTTGGTTTTTGCATTAGGCTGCACTACTGCTGACATTTGCCCCAACATAAGCAATTAAGAAAGTTGTTCACAGTATCTCTGGCATAAGTCCTGGAAAAGAGTCTACTAAAACCCAAACCAGACCAAAAATCCATGTTATAAAGTGAATTTTCCCTCCCACAAGTCAACTCCTTGGTTTGACTCAGCTGGCAGGTAGTTCTTATTGCAGCCTGCCAGCTAGCTTTCCTGAAATGCTGTCTTTAAAATGCCAAAAAACATTTCAGCCTCCTTCAACATCAAAACTTTTATTACATGAAGTAGTTCCAAACTCTAAGGTTACTTCTAAACAACAGCACAAAGACTACTGTGCTTTTGGCAATTGCCTTGTTTTATTATTCAGTTGAAGGAATTGACTTTAAAAACTCAAAATACCTGTAAGTAAAGGTGCTGCAAATCTGATAAAATACAGTAGCATCCAGCCTTCAAGGAGAAAGCCACCAATTTTAGACACAATGTCAGTATTATACTTCAAGCTGTACAATACCTGCCATAATATGCAGATCCTACAAGACATTTGGTCTGGTGCTTCTACAACATAAAAATGAGAAGAAAACAAAGCTTTTGCAAACACATTCACTTGCACAATAGTGAGACAGTCTTGGGCTCTCTCCTTTAGGATTTCCTGGCACTGACAATCAGGTCCTGCTCATATATGGGTGTCTACAAACACAGAGTGTGAATGATCTATGGTGGATTTCACTCTGAAGGCAAAGAGCACACAGAGAAAGCCCAAGGATGCTGCTACCTCCTGCAAAACACTGACCCCTCACAGCTCTAAGTGGGGTGGGCTGGAGGCCTCTGGTGGTGCCTTCCAACTGAGCCATTAGAGAGTTCAGTGCAGCTCATTATCACACATTAAATACAAGACCATGGAGGCTGCCTAGGAAAAGCCTACTGCAGGCTAAAAATGTGTTAAGGAACAGAGTACTCCCTAATCCTGTTTGCTCACAGTGCTTCCCTTCCTTCTCTGCCTTCTGTCTAGGAAAGACATTAACTGGGGTGAGGAACTGCTAATTTAGACTTACATAATACAGCCATGGCTCACAGGCACAGAAGAATCACCATCCTTACAGTTCATCCAGGCACAACCTCCATGTTTCCAAAAAAAAATACTTCTTGCTTTTTCTAAACAAGGGTTTTGTCCAAGGTCACCAAAACTCCCCAAGACAGCTCTTACTGACATGTGCAGCAGTGGCTACACTGATATCAACAGCACCCAAGAGGCCTTCAGCATCTACCCCACAGTAATCTGGTCCTACCTCCAAGGAAAAACACGTCACTCTGTACAGTGCTTCCTCCACTGTTACTGCAAAAGAAGCCATGCTGCTGAGAGAAATTTTAAGATAAAATTCAGTGAAGCAAGACTGTGCAAACACACTGGTCTCCAAGAAGCCTTACACCACTTACTGAGCATCTGTTAGCTGCCTGACCAAGCCCACAGCTGAGAAACTTGGAAAGGTGAAATAAAAAAGGAACAAAAAGCCCCCCCCCAACCAAACAGCTGGAGATAACAGAACAAAATCCTATTTCCCCAGTTATTTGGTCTGAAAAGTAGTCATTGAAAACTAGCCTGGAATGGCACATCCTGGTCTGGCCACCTTCCCAGCACATCTACCAGGCAGGAAGTAAAACTGCTGTGACAGAAAAATAATATTGGAGGCATCCTTCCCTGGTAAGGGCACAGAATTGCTTTTCTTCTTTGCACACCATGACCACCAGCACGTGGGGAACAGATGGGCAAGGGAGAAATCAAAGACCTCATACACCAGCAGACCAAAGAAACAAACTGCATGAAATGAGAAAAGACAACAAACTGCAGGAGGAAGAGGGTGGAAAGGGAGGTGCAGAGGGAGTCAAAGAAACACAATTTATTAGACAGAAGTCATAGATGAGCAGCCATTTGTAGATTATGGGAAAGAGGACAATACCTAAATACCAGTGGATTAATCCTTGCACCTACAGAAGGGCACCAAGACTGCCTCTGACTTCACAAACTTTGAGAGGAGTGTTGGCTAATCACTAACACAGCAGAGCCTTCACAATACATATGTTCCTTTCTTTACTGTTTGCTTTTTATTGGCTTTGGTCTAATAGTAATAAAACCTAAAAGAAAACTCAAGGCTTTAGGGTTTTTTGTCACTAGTGACTAAAGGGAAACCACACAGTCAGGTAACAACGAAGGAAAATCTATCTTGGAGGAGTGCAATGGAGCTCCTTATGAAAAGAAACAATGTTTCAGCTTAAACTCCTCTCATTCACAGAAGCATAAAGTAAAAACAAAAACAAAACAGAAAATCATCATTTTAACACAGATCTATGACACAGCAGAGGAACGAGAAACCAAGATGCACACAGGACACAGAGAGGCAGATGCACAAAATCCACCCCTGGCATAACACCATCGAGAACACACCTGGGAGGAAAGTAGTGATAGCAGCCTGTCTGACAGACCATTTAACATAAGTTTTCACTTGCTTTCCAAGAAAACAACACCACTTACCTTCCTGTGTGCACAATCGCTACACGACGGGGCGGGGATGTTTACAAAGGCAGATCCCCTTTTAGACCTCCCAGCTGAATACCTTGCTCATGCCAACAAGAACAAGCACTGCTTCATCAAGGCTGCATTTACAATCCACCATGAAAAAAACCCAAAATAAAATACAAAAATGCAGTTATCTCCACTATCAGTCACGATTCACCTTATCACTAGCTGGCATTTCTACCACATCCCTGGCTGTCACAGAGAAAACGTTATTTGCTCCTACTTGTTTCCTGTCCCTTCCTCTAGTTCAAACACACCAGCTGGTTGCTAGGGCTATGCTGTTCACTTTTCAGTAGGTGGAGATTTTTTATTTTTATTTTTGAATGACATACAAACCCTCTGGCTACAGTGCTTGTAAAGATGTATTCCAAAAGGCTGACAGAGAAAACAAAAACACTGCCCTGCAAATAAATCCAAGGAAAGCTAGAAAAAAACAAGGAGCTTTGTGAATGGGAACTGCAGGCTGCAGGATGCAAACAGGAAAGCTTCCTGAACATGGATTTCAAATTCAGATAGTTAATTAAGATGGCAGACTGTTTTTTTTTAAGTGCTTAAATATTCTACATATGTAGGAAATAATAGCTTCCTCACCCAGAGGCTCTCTTTTCTAGGTCTAAAACATACAGAGAGGCATTGAGAAGCAACATCTTCAAGTCTAGCGTTTGATACTCTTTTGGGGTGGTCTCATTCTGGATGTCCACCTGCAAACCATACCACACTTTAAAACCCAAAGGGTCACAGAGCTGAAGAGCATCAGCTGCCTGCTAGCAGGTCCAAATGCCAAAAGGACACATCATGCCCCACCTGCAACCTCTCAGAGGAAGGGCAGAGGCTGGTCTTTTGTCCCATTTCTCTTCCTCTTTGTGCACATGCTCTGCAAACCCTCAGCATTTGGAAAGACTCAGTGACAGGCTATTTTTATGATATGATGCAATAAGATGAATGACTTCAGTTTCCCAGCTCTCCCTTTCCTACATAACACTCCTTCAACCAGGAAATTTTGACACACAGATGTTAAAAACCTTGATTAGAGCTTGTTTCTGAGAGCTGTACAGCCTAAGACAAGGACACCCAAGAGCAGGCTGTTACTCCTCAGCAGTCTACCACAAAAATACAATGAAAAAGCTGACAAACTGCAGTCGCCTTTTACAGAGAGGGTGTGGAGAGATATTCTGTTCCAGAGCAAAAGTAAGACCCCAAATTTCACCTTGCTGTCAAAATTCAAGTTGTTGCATTCTTAGTCCTACACATATGAGGTGACTGTGTAAGAGGTCTGAAGCATCTTCTGGATTTCATCTCTCTTGCCTCACAATATTAAACCAACACATTCTTAGCAGTTAATTTTTACAAGGTAAAGCTCTGTTTCATGAAGATAAATGCCATTTTAGACACATAATCACATCTACTTGTGCTTTTTCTGGTGGGCCAGAAGAGATACACAAACAGAGGTTTATTTGCAAATTATGTTTCAATCACAAACAAAACCAGCTTCAAATTCATTTAACCTAAATCTCTGGCACAATTTCTCATGGGATGTTTTGAAGATACTCAACTATAGTGCCACCAGTCAATAGCATTTTAACACTTAATAATGAATAAATTCAGCTAATTTAGACTAGGAATCATTAACATTTCTTTTTACATAAAAACAGACTCCATTTGACACCTTCCAGGTCTAAAAAAAGAAACTAGAAAAGAAAATGTTTCCTTGTGGAATATATTGCTATGGTGGTTTGGAAAAGAACAACAAATGAAATTTAAGAAGTAAAACAGAAACACTGGAAGGATCTTAATGGGAATAGAAATAGCTTAGCATGAGGCAGGGACAAGAAACTAGTTAGGTCTCATATGTGCTTTAAGCTGTGTAATTCAGACATTGCCCCTCTTCCCTGAGCAAGGAGGCCTGGTGAGACCAGGCATATCCTCTGCCTGGTCCTTCCACACACAAGTCTGCTATTTTAGGAGGATGGCTACAGGGAGCCCTGTCCCTGAAGCCGGAGTCCAGTGGGGCCAGGCCCAAGGCCCCAGCCGCCTCCAAAAGCCCAAGGCTAAACCGTGCAAAAAGGATAAACATTATTAAGAATAAGAAACAACAAATGTTGGCAAAGGCTCCCTTAGACTGATAATGTCTGTTTATTTTTTTATATAAAAACAAACAACTTCTTGAATTTGCTGAACTCTAGTCAATGATATCAAAGCAGTTATTTTTCTCCTACTACACAGGACTGTGAAAAAGCTACAAATGTCCCCTTGTTCACAACCTCTAGATCTTTTCTTTGCTCCCTGAGCTTTATTATTTTTTATTATTCAACAAACATTATTTCCTTCAACTGATAAAAATGAATAGAAGCAGACTGAGGCTGAAAATCTATCCCACAGTAAGAAGTGACTTGACATAAAAGGTATGAAGCCACAGAAAAGATTAGAAGTATTTTAATAGCAAAAAGCACAAAACTACTTCTAATACAGAACTGTTTATAACTGGGAAAAACCTACCTCAAATAACACAACAACTTTTCTTACCAACCAGCTTAGTCACGTTCTGCACTTTGCCTTTCATTTTGTTAACACATAAGTCATGATGCAAAAGATAAGCCTCAACAATGTAAGCATCCTTCAGATACTTTGTCAGAGATACATCCACAGCAAAGAGCTAATATAAACACCCAAAGTCTCCAAGTCATGGTTCACAGCTTTGATTCACATCCAACTGAAAAACACACCATTTTTTTGGCCTGCAGTATTGAAACCATTCTGGTTGCGTGTCTCTGCTACCCTGTTCTCTAGAAGCTCTTTTTTGGTGGTGGTGTTGTAATTGACAGGAATTTAAAAAACACTGCAGGTGACAGGTTATGTTTTGTGATGCACAAGTGAGCTCTGTGATCACAAGATGATATGGAGGCAGCCAGAGCAGCAGGACCTTACCTCCAAAGCAGAAGTGTAATGTGAATACCTGACTGCAAACATCCTCCAGACTCACTTTCATGCACAGGCAATCCAAGGTCAAATGAATGCTTGCAAAAACCTCCCACAGATATAATTCACTTTAGGCTGTTCCTGTTTTACTGGTGATCTATTTAGTAAATGCCTTCAACTACTCACCTTTGAGAGCCTGAGAAATCAGTGTTATTTTCTGACATGTTTTGCTTGGGTCCACTGATTAGAAAAACAATTGAGTTATTCATTCCTCACCCCGAGATTGCTAAAGCAAGCAAGGAAATGCCTCACATTCCCCAGCAACATGTTATTGACACGCTGTGGCCACACAAGCTATGGAACAAGAGAGACACTGTTGGGCAAGAGTCCAAAAAGCAGGTCTTCAAAATAACTTAACTATCAAATCCTGAGCACAGACCCCTGTTTAGATCTAATTTCATAGCTTATTCCTTTCTTTTAATGGGCTGGATGCAAAGATCTAATTCACAAAGTTCCAAATGTGAAAGAGTTCAGCTTTGGACTTTGGACTTTTAGGTCTAGGAGTTTCTAGATTGACAGTTTCAGTGTTGTCACTACACAAAGCAAAAGCAGAAGGCAACTACTGTGAAAAGCCCAGAAAGCAAATAAAATATGCATCACCTGAACAGTGTTTTCATATGTTTAATTATCAACTGCTTGTAAAGAACAATAGAAAAACCAATATTTTGTAATACCACAGCATGAACTGCTACATGAAAAAAAATTTCAAATAAAGTCCCAGCATCACCTCCTTAGCCTTCTGTCTGCCTCTGATTTTGTAGTGTTAAGATTTATTTTTCCAGAAGGAGTATGTAAAGAGTGTGATTATCCAAAGCATATGCCTTGTGAGTGAGGACATTTCACACTTTAAAGACACATGGTATCTTTTTTCCCCCCCTCTCATGTAATAGAATGGGACTGAATTTTAAAGAGAAAAATAGGGGAGGGAGGGAAGGAAAAATAATAAACTGTAAGCCAATTTTCACCCTGTTTTTCTCCTGATCACCTCAAAAAATCTGAACCCTTTCATCTTTTCCCCTAAACTAAAGCCTTTTGCCAATAGTACACCCTGGAGCTTTGCCAGCATCTTATGTTTAGGTAGTACAGTTGGGAATCTGAGAGTCTACATCAAGCAAAGTAACTTTGTAAGCAGACTGTGATGTTAGACACAATTAAAAATTGATCATCTATCTTTGAGATTCTTAGAATATCAGATGTAGGCACTGTGCCTTTCAGAACACATACTTAACATTTTGAATCAGTTCTCAGTTTTGAAAAGGCCCAAGGAATTCATGTGCAAAACACATCCTGAAACTTGCACGTTTGTTCTCATTAATAAGAAAGTGAAGGTGAACATGGTCACCTTTTGTGTTTTGACAGCTGCCACGTGTGCTGGAGCAGCCACAAACAAAGGTCCTACAGAGCAAGCACCTCCCAGCTGCAGATCGAGGAGATACCTCTCGCCCAGGGAGCGCAGCGTTGCTGGGCTGCTCTTCTCCCTTCTCTCAGGACCACCCCCCCCCCTTTCCTCCAGGAAGGAGCTTGCATTCCCTGCCCCAACTCCAGAGCTGCTTATTCAAGCCAGGGGTGAAGAAGAGGCAGCCACAGCTGTGCCTTTTTCCCCAGGGCAGTCCCAAAATGCTGCCACCATAGATGGGGCTCACCCAGCATTGCCCAACCCATACTTCCTCTTGACCAGATTCTATCCCACATTTTCCCTTCCCATGACACAACCTTCAGACTCTAGGACAACACAGCCCCACATGTGATAACCAGAGACTTCAGCAATGATAGAGTAAGCAAAGCTTTTTTATTTTTTTTTCAGGGAGGGGGCAGAGCACTGTTAATTTTGTTTTCCTTTTTCAAATACCAACGTTTCAGTGCCAAGAGATAAAAGACAAAAGCCATGTTCTCCCAGCTTGAGGAAAGTGTCCTTCTCTTCTCCTCTGAATGCTGCACTGGTGAGCAGCAAGCAAACAAATCACTCCCTAAAAAGCCCTATTACTATGGTGCAACTTTAAGAAGGCATATGCTCTCCCTTGCTTGGCTGTAGAGTTGTGTGTTCTGCCTACCCTAGGGCCAGCTTTGCTTCTCAGCATGAAGGCTATTTTGCAGCTAGGACAGAAACCAGCTCTTGCTGCTCATTCCTTTTTCATGAAAGCCCACAGCCTGTTCTTCAGGGTAGAGGTGTTTGCCATCTCCACCCCATCTCAACCTCTCCTTCCTCTTGTCAGACTGACACCTCCTCATCATGCCTTTGCAGAAAGATGTTATCATGCTCTGGTGTCCTTTGGTCTCCAGCATTACCCAAGGCTTAAAAACTCAGTGGACCTGGGGCTCAGAGGAGCTCACAAGAGAAAGGTATCAGTGCTAGGGGAATGGGAAGAATGCTGGGCAGGCTGGAGGACCCTGGAACTACTGTCTGTCTTCCCTTTCTTCTGCAGCAGGAAGAGGAGAAAAGCTAGGAAGAAAGGAGGTGCAGAGCAAAATGTGGCTTCTTTCTGCATCTCCTCCAGTATGACAGAAAGACCTAGGAATGGGAGCAGCCACTCTCCATCCAGTGGCCAAACCTCTGTGCATATGTAGGAGAGAGAAATATCCCACCCATCACCCACGGCCCCATCAATAAGATTAGCAGAAAGTGCCAGCTTTACAACAGAGGAAGGTGCAGCTCATGAGATGAAGAAAAACCTTAGGAGTCAGAAATTTAGGGCATACTTCCATCAATGCATGTCTAATGCTGTAAAGATTTCTCAGGCAACAGGATAAGCAGTGGATGGATTAGCACACACACCACTCCATGCTGCCCAGACCAGTGGTGCCATGATCCAAGTCAATGAGTCTGAAGTAAACTTAGGTGTGGTTCAATTATACAACAACAACAACAACAATAATGTAAAAATACTGTCCCATGCAAGAGCTGAATTGCCTCTCTCTCTTATTAAGTATCTGCAACTTGTTGGCGCCTGTCTAAAGCTGGTATGTCAGTGAGGTTTACAGACTGCTGAAAAGCCAGTTTTATACCATAAACCTTGGTTTCTCCCAAAACTTGAGATCTTTCAGGGAAATAATTCCACTAGGATCTTAGTTTTCATTAAGAAACAAAAAAACCCATTATGGAGCCCCCTGGTTGCTGAGGGAAGTTTGATGTGATCTGAGAATATCCTGAAAATCTGAACACAGGAAAACCCTTATTTGTGATGTAATATAGTAAGGCACAGAAGGGATCTGGAAGGGGAAAGCAGGATCACCTGATTTTAAAGAAAAAAACCCCACCAGACCAGTTAGGCTGGTTAACTGTTTCCCTTCCCTTGCCCTACAGATGTAATTAAAATAAAGCTTAAAACCAATTCAAGACATTTAATACTGGTTTAATTAAAAGTAGGTTTTATAACATAATCAGAGCAACTGATGCAAATCAGAAGTTTTGGAAGTTAACACACTGCAGTTTTATTTGGCCATATTGAGGGATCTCTCCTGGACATGGGGTAACAGTAGTGAACAAGTCTGATGCTATAGCAGCATCACACTCTGGTTTCCCTGTCAAAGGCTATGTGAACTTAGTGTCATGGATACTGGCAATGCAGATGAGTGAAGGACTGCTCCCCTGCCACAGTGTGAAACCAAAACTAGTACAGAACAACTCAATGCATGTCAACTGGCCACACTCAAAATGGTTTGGAGGAACTAATGACCCTTGGTATTTCCATAAAAATATGCCTCTGAATACATAATCTCAAGACAAAACTTCAAAAACCTCAAGCAATCAGATATACTTTTAATGTTACATTTCTTTGAAGTACTTTCCCTTTCTATTTCAGCAACACTTCAAAGTTTTCCTGCTTACATACAAATCCAAGTTAGACATCTAATGCTAACAGACTCAGACATTAAAAGTGTTTCACACTTTCCCAGCCTTTGGGTGGGGGAGTAAAAGTCAGTTCTGTAGGAAGGTATATATTAATTTATGCAGATTTTGACTAGACCAGCTGATCAAGAGTTCCTGTACCAAAGGTGAAATACAAACAGGGTACAGCCCCAGTCCCATCTGCAGCTGAGGATCCTGGTCCCAGTGAACAACACAAGTTTAACCTGTAGGATGCAAATAATCTTACTGACACCCTGGAAGTGACCAGATCATGAAGTCTACTGGAAGGAAGAGGCTGTTTATAGGAAAAACAAAGGTTCACCTGCCCTGTCAAAGTGAGGTGATCATCTTCCATGGTTTTCTTCAGAGACAAGGGGGAGAAATCAGCAGAACTCCCAAAATACTGCCAGTGTTGCCAGCAGAAGAGGAAGGGGGTAGCTGGAAACATGTACAACCAGGTTTTTGTGCCTCAACCAAGGACTTCACTGGACCAGCTGAAAAAAGAAGGTTCTAGAAGTTGTCTCCAATATTACCATGCCAAAAAAAAAATGGCAAAACCAACCACAAGTAAACAAATCACAACACTTTCTTATTGCCATCATGAGCTAGCAGCTTCCTCAAGAACCCTGTGAACATTCAGGGCCAAATCCTTTGTGGTGTACATGAGTTACCTGCATATAAATCTTGTTTGTTCTTAAGCACTAATGAAGTAAGTTTGATTCTTGCTTCATATATAATGGATCAATAAAAATAATAATTTCTTTTTAAATTGCTGTCCATGTGTTTCCCATTGTGGAGGCTAACTATTTTTCATATGTCTACAGAGGCATTACTGGAGGGACTGTTTCCAGGGGGTTATATTTGGCTCTGAAGCACTGCAGATTTTGTTTCCCTGACTAAAGTTGGGGCAGCATCTGCCTTAGAGAAGGATCTTACTCTGCTGAACAGAAGGAAAGCACTGAAATAATCTAGTCTGGGCTTGCAGAAGACACTGGTGATACCAAGGCCCTAACAATGGTGATCTTGCTGCATCAAAAGGGAAAAGTAAATCCCAAACTGGCAAGATCATTTACTTTACACATCCAGTAGACCTACAGCTTTAGCTCTGTTTAGGAAGAGAAACTTTACTTATTTCAAGATGTAAACCATCATGCATCTCCATGCAGGGACCCTATCAGGGTGCAGCTCATCCTTTGTTTACCACTATAGAGTAAGTGCCTGCAGTTTAAGGCATTTAAGCAGCTTTGCAAGGTGGCCCCTTCAGCCACCAGACAGAAACAGGGGCAAGCTCTAGATCACAAGTGTGCTTAAGTGCTCAAAGGAAGGTCTGTTGCTGCTCCCAACCCCTCCAGCAGCACTACAAAATCCCTAAGGTAGTTACCCTCCTTACAGCATGAAACTCCACCACTTACAGAAATGGATTCATCTACTTCAAGGCTTTGCAAGTAAGATATTAACTACCATGATATTTTACTTTATAGAGGTTCAGGTCTTGTTGTTCAGGTCTGTTACTTCTGCAAATGAATTACTACTATGTACTGCTGATATACTACAGCTTTGCAAGTACTTTAGAAATAACTGTGTTAGTGAAATCACCCTGTTAAAACAGTAAGACTACAAGAAAGGTTTAACTGCTTAAATGCTAACCCCCAGGGACTCCTCTAGGAGAAACTTTTAAGAGCAGTAACTGCAACTGTGCATTCAAGTTTGCCTAAGCCAGGTGCTCCTGCAATTCACTACACAGTGGAACTGCTTTACCCAGGGAAACAGCCTCACTTGATTGCTGAACATAAATGCTGTGTGCAAAGAAGCTACAAGCCCAAGAGGAATTCCTGCTGAAGTTTGTGGAGATACACATAAGCACAAGGAGTGCTTGCACATAACACAGGGTAAAATTCATGCTGTGAAAGCCTCCAAAAAATATAGTGTGTATATATATATATATAATGCATTTCATACATTGCAGGCATACAATAAATTCCCCCAACTGGAACATGCCTCACCTTAAAAAGTGGCTGAAGGTAAGAAATTTAAAAGGAAGGTTTCCTTCCCACTTTCTGAGGTTAACATTCATTGCAATACAATCTCAGTGGAAAATATGAATGGATAATATTAAACTTGCTGCCTTAAATATAAGTTTATTAGAAGTGCCAAAGTAGTGCTTGCCAATTTTAAAAACATTGTCCATATGTCAGATCCTGGAGAAAGCCAAGGTCTCCTCATTTGTCATCAATTCTTAGTAAGTTTTTGGAAGACAGTCCACCTGACCATATATTTAACAATGTGTAAGGGCAATCACCACTCTACTTTATCTAAATTCTAGTTCAACATCAACACTAAAAGAAAAGGTTTCACAAGTACATTCAGAAAAGGGGGAAAAATAAAGTAAAATAAAAGCCCAGGAACCTCTGTGTGGTAACCACCAAATCTCTGGCAGTGGAGAGGTATCAGGCCTAACTGCCTGACTTTGGTATTTGATTTTTTTGCCCTTTATCAAAACTTTGACAGTTCCAAATAGCAAGCTCTTGCTTCCTGCAAATGTCTCAAGGATCATAAATGCATTCAGGCCTCTCCTAGTATTTTAATGAAATATCAGTTCCTGCTCCTCTACTTGACTTGCAGGCACAATCTGCTGGTTTAATGAGACAATCATAAGCAGCTTTCTGAGAAATGTCAAGAATACTAAATTGCCATTTCTGTGATCTGGATTCATGTGTGGTTTTTTGTTGGTTTATTGTTTGTTTTCCCCTCCCCTAATAATCTATTTAGATTGTCTTTAAAAAAAGACAGAGCACTATCCAAGATAAAGTAGTGTGATGTGCTGTACTTTACAGACTGCAAGACATGAATCAGTACTGCCAGCTAATGAAAAACCTTAAAAAAACTAGGGGTTTAATTCCCTATGTTGCATTACTGTGTCTCAAAGACAAGACAGAAAAGTAACAGGAACAAGACAACTAAGGCTCAGTTATCAATGACACAAGCACTGATGTTCAGTCACACCTCTGACATTTTTGAGCCCATTTTGAAGCTTCTTCAAACCTACCTGGGCAAAAGCTGCTTATGATTTATGGAAATGTCTTTGTTTAAGGAGGAGAAAGCTTAACTTGCTGTTGCTACACTACAATACCAACTGTCCTCAGCACTGGAGAGTATTCCCAGTTCTGGTCAGCCTCTTTCAACTCAGCATAGCCAGGGACAGACCCTGGGCTAAATAATCAATGGGATATCTGCCTGCAGACCTCAAGCAATTCATCTTCAAATCATTTAGAACTGGACACAGCAAAGGAGAGAGGAGAATCAAGTTTTATTTCCCACTAACACTGGAACATAACAGTGTAGTCTTAAGAAATAAGAAAATATCAAGTAACAATAAAGAGAAACACACTCAGCATGCATGCATGCATGCCAGAATACACATGGGACCACAAGGATGTCTCTAGCATCACTGCAACAGCAGCTTGTTCCTTGGAGGTTTCTTAGCCAAGAACAGTGACCCAGCCAGCTTCTCTTTTGCTTGCAAGATCTGACAGGACCCCAAGAAGCTGTTGTGGCTGCAGGCCAGTGACCTTGTGCTGTGCCATGCTCCAAAGAGCCACAAGCAAATGCCCAATGAGAGTAACATGACTACATGCTTCCTCTCCTGCTCTGACACCAGGAAGGCTCCACACTTGTTCTAGATAATACAGGAGGCAGCAACTCAGCCATATCTCAGTACTCCATGGTATGGATCACAGCATTCACTACAGCTGTCATAACACACTGTAAATTCTACACAACACACACTTTAATAACTCAAACCACAAAACTGTCTACCTATTTTGTGGTAGCAGAAATTAACAGACTTTGATAATTTATCAGCTAGCAGAAGCATTAAAGGAAACAGACTACTACTACTAGTCCACTACTACTATTTGTTCTGTATGTACAGGGTTTCTTGCTATCACAACTGATGACACTTTAGTAGTTTCTTCCCATGCAGCAATGTTGTTGGGCTTCTCCTTCCCATCCTTCCAACAGGCAGTTATTTCAGTTGCTCCAACTACTGCTGCCCCTACCTTTTAGTGACAGGGGATTATCACTGACTGACAACACCTCACTGAACATGGAAACACACCTGAATACTGAACCCAGGCACCAAGAAATCTCTTTGGCACCAGCCATCTGATCAAGATGAGCACTTGAAGGAACTATCCAGAGCACATGATACCATGTTCATGCTGGTCTGTGCTCATCACTCCTCCTACTTCTCTGCCCAGAGCACTGCAGCATAGCTGACAGAGGTCTTGTGACTAGGAGCACAGCTGCAAAGAAGGTCCCTAAATGAAATGACAAGGAGCAGGAACATGCAAGTGAAGACAAGGCTAGATACTCACAGGATACAAAGGTGTTAAGTTCCAACAGTGTCTAAAACCTCAAGGGAAGCAATAAACAGTGGCAAACTGTTGTGCTGAGAAGGACCAGAAGCAGTGGGAGGAAAGGGAAGGCAGCAAAAATGGAAATCCATGCCAAGCTCTGGGATGGAGAAGGACCAAACCCACAGACTCCTGCAAGTACTTGCAAGCTGGCAGCTGTAGGCTGCCTTTGCTCTGTTGCCAGACTATCTTGGGGCTGAAACACTGACAGTCAACAGGGTTCTCCCTTCCACAGCCAGAGATGTGGCAGAGAGTGGCATCCCACAATCGGATTTCCATCTTGTGCTGGGAGGTAGAACAGATACACAAGAGCCACTGTCAGTTTGGGTTTGGTTTTCCCAGCAATGCTGCAGCATCTGGTGGGATCCATAACCCTATTTTCTGTACACACATAGAGAGAGATGGCTGTTGGCTGCCCAGATGGCAGAATCACCATGGCTGCTTTACCACTGCTATCACCCGGTGGACCTCAGGCTAAACAACATCCAAGGCACATCAAGTCTTGATCACTTGGCATTAAGCAAAGCAGGCAAAGCAGCCAAAACACCCCTGGCACTAAGCCTTGTGAATGCAGGCAGGACTGGTTGCCCAGTCCCACAGCAGAGTTGAATTTTCCAAATATTTTGAACAGCTCCTCATCTGCAAAGCAGCTTTACTCCAGCTCAGCATTTCACAACGTTTATAATCTGGTCCCTTGAAATTGGATTTACAACCTAGCTGAACCACAGCCTGAAACAGAGAGAGTCTCTCTGTTGGCACAGGATCTTTTCAGCAGAGCCCACCCAGCATGAGATCAGCAAGTTGCCTAAGCCTACATTTGACAACAAGCATGCTCCTAATGTCACTGAAGTCAACGGTACTAGGAATGTTTAACACTGGCTGCTGTCGACTGAGTGACCAAAACAGGACCTCAAAATATAGATTCTGCCAGCTTTGTGCAACCCATGGGTGCTCTCAATAACATCAGCACTCTGCTATAAGGTCTACAGTAAGGCAGCAGTTCTCACCTTGACTGACTTCAGCCCATCAGCTGCCAGATGTGGCCTCTGCTGGGTGTGATACCCAGGGACATGGTTTAGTGGCATGGTGGTGACAGGCTGACAGTTGGACTTGATGATCTTAGAGGTCTCTTCCAACCTTAATGATTCTGTAAATGCATCCTGATCCCTATGGCTACAATCTTTCTTCCTTCTCCACTTAAACATACTCCCAGAGCACAGCTTTGGTGGCAGATGGAGGGAGTGTTTGGGCCCAAGGGAAATGCTGAAGTTATAAAAATCAAGTCTGCAACAGAACTACATTGTCTTCCAAAACTGATCTCACTCCAGATCACTCTGGTTCAGTACACACCACCAGTACAGAGAAAAGCAAGTTCTTTACTACAATATTTCTACATAGAACTACTTCCTAATATCCAATCTAAATCTCCCCTGCTGCAACTTCAGGCCATCCTCTTGTCCTCTCACTGGTTAAACCTCATCCCATTGGCCTTGACCCACTGATCCAGCCTGTCCAGGTCCCTCTGCAGAGCCTTCCTACCCTCAAGCAGATCAACACTTCCTCCTGACTTGGTGTCATGTGCAGACTTACTGAGGGTGCACTCAATCTCCCCATGCAGATCATCAATAAAGACACTGAACAGAGCCAGCCCCAGTACTGAGCCCTGGGGAACACCACTCATGACCAGTCACCAGCTGGATTTAACTCCATTCACCACTCTCTGGGCTTGGCCCTCCAGCCAGTTCATTACTCTGCAAAGAGTAAACCTGTCTACTGATCTGCTATGGGAAGAAAGTGTGTTTCCCAACCTACTCCTTCATCACCCA
This sequence comes from Galbula dea, assembly GCA_013399015.1. NCBI lineage: Eukaryota > Metazoa > Chordata > Aves > Piciformes > Galbulidae > Galbula > Galbula dea. The sequence goes on from VWZX01000730.1 coordinate 1,335,415, forward strand.
TCTCAGTACAGGGGTATCAAAGGACAACAAAATACATGAGAAAATACAACAGTCCTTGTGCTATCCTAATGAAACTGACTGAGTTCCCTGGCCTTACCATTAAACACAAGCTGACTGAATTGTATTTGACCTCCCCTCACGAGGCAAGGCTATTTCCTACTTTCATACAGTAACTCAGATTTGCCTATGTCCTAATTTTAGTAGCTAAATTAAGAATATTGCTTATAACCAGATTATATGGCATTTATTCTGAAGAGTAAGAGATACTGATACAGCTAAAAATTCAATACAAACACCCTGTGGATGTAAGCCATGACATTTATATACTGGATTAATAAGCACTAAGAGGAATTTCTGATGTAGTGCACATGATCCTCCCTTCATTTCAAAGGCAATTATTTTAAGGCCATGATCTGAAAATGTGATGTGTCCTTGAAAACACTTGCAGACAGACAGGCTTTATCAAAAAAGCTTCCAAATCCTGAAAGGACAATTTCAGGTGCATCTCTGGTTTTGAGATAAGAGAACATTGAATGTATGGGCTGGCCAGTAGATAAGCAGGCTGAGACAAACATCAATTTTACCCAGCATGAATCTGAGCCCCCCCATGGAGTTGTGCACCTTCAGGTTCCTTAGATGGTCTCAAAACTGATCTTTTCCTACAGTGGGCAGTTCTGCCTTCTCCCAGTCCCTGCCTTTGCCTTCTGTGACTTGGGTGGTGTGGCTGGAGCACTTGCCAGTGAAGACTGAGGCAAAAAAAATGTTGACTATCTCAGCCTTGTCCATATCCTGGATAACCAGGTCTCCTATTTCCCTCCAGAGAGGGCCCATATTTTCCCTAGTCTTCTTTTTATCACCAACATATCTATAGATGTTCATTACTTATGGCAATCACCTTTTCTATATGGCATGCAACATATCTGAGGCTTTTGTCAGTTAATTTAGCAGCTGTAAATCAAGGACTATAGCTTAGTGCAGTTGCATAAAATTATTTCTGCAAATGAAATGATGGCAGACATCACTCTGAGCCAACAACTTCCATTACAGCCCATGAGGGGAAAAAACCATAAAAATAAACCTAGCATGGCATGTGGTGGCTGAGACAAGGAGGATTAATTTCTATATATGCCATGTATGAACACAGCCCCCATTTATCACTCTTCCCATCTCAGTCTCAGATGGAAAACAAGACAGGGAAATAATGTTTCCAAACACTACAGAAAAGGTTTCCCCTGCTTCTTGATTGGGAACAGGAAAGAAGAAGCAGAGATCACCCAGCCAACAGAGAGCAAAACCCTTCCCTCCCCAACAACCCTAACTCAATTTACATGCTGCTTTGCCTTTATAAACAGACAGTTTCTCCACACACTGAGAAGTGATAACCACACCAGTAAGTTAGACAATGTGTTTAAAAACAATCACCAAAAAAACACTGCCACCAAATGCACTCAACTAAACAGTTAACAAGGTTAAGCAGATCATTAAAGATAAACAGCTCTCCCTTTCCTTTTGCTGTCAGCCAGAATCAATTTGTCTTTTTTTCCCCTCCTCTCTTTTCTTTCCTTCCTCCTCTTTATTTTAAAGAAGAAAGAGGTGTGGTGCTGTTCCAGGCAGCTGGAAACTTAAGTTGATTTTGCTTCCCCTTTCATGGCCTAAGGTCACTTGACTTCTCATTCACTTTTCCCACCTGTAAAATGGGGCAAATAATAATGAGAAACTACTACACAGTGTTAGAGAAATCAACCAATTAATCCATAGCCATATCATTCTTTGAAGATGCAAAGTGCCAAGCATTATCACTAGATGATGAAATGATATATTTTCTCCCCCAAGCAATACAGAGGAAGAAAAACACCATGCAAACAGCCAACTGTATTCCTAATGAGATGTAATACTCAGAAAATGGGACATCTTAAAACAGATTGGACAATCTCCTTCCAGCTCACAGAGATTATTCCCAATGCATGTATCTCATAGGATTATAAATGCAAGAAAAGAAACTTATCATTTGACCTGGCTCCTCCAAAATAAGCTTGTCTAAACAAACATGGAAAATAAACATTCTCAGTCTTGAAGACAGCAAAAAGAATTCCTCAGAGAAGTAAAATGAAATCAGATTTAAAAGCTTTGTGGGGGATGAATTTAGGTTTTCTGAATACAAAGCAACTCTCAGGACTGAGAAAGTGAATTAAAGAAAAAGGAATTGAGCAGGAGGGAGGCAGGGAAATGCAGTGTGCCCCAGAGAGAACATACCACACATGCCAGATAAACAGGGCTGTAATACTCATCATTTACAGATAAAGACAACTCCCTCTCTGCAGAGATTCATGTATATTAGACAGTCACCATCAGTACTGCAGGTGAGCATGTTAAGTTACACCAACATTACCCAAACTATATCACATACAATGGGAAGAGCAAAAGCATAAAAACATTCTGCAAGCTGCAATACTACCTCAGAAAAAAGGGAGGAACAACCAACCAGAAAAATCCTGCCTCCTTCCATCCCCACCAGCTGCCTGCCAGAGTGGCACTCTCCTTCCCCATCCCCTCCCATCCAAGGATCATTGCTGAGCTGACAGGCTTACATGGGAGAGAAGGGGTCATGAGTGGTGTTCCCCAGGGCCCAGTTTTGGGGCCAGCTCTGTTCCATGTCTTTATCAATCATCTGGATGAGGGGATCAAGTGCACTGCCAATAAGTTTGCAGATGACACCAAGTTAGGAGGAAGTGTTGATCTGCTTGAGGGTAGGAAGGCTCTGCAGAGGGACCTGGACAAAATGATCAGCAGGCAGAGGCCAATGGGATGAAATTCAACAAGGCCAAATGCTGGGTCCTACACTTGGATCACAACAACCCCAGGCAACACTAAGAGGCTCAGGGCAGAGTGCCTGGAATGCTGCCTGGCAGAGAAGAACCTGGAGGTGCATGTCAGCAGCTGGCTGAACAGAAGCCAGCAGTGTGCCCAGGTGGCCAAGAAGGCCAACAGCATCCTGGCTTACACCACAAATAGTGTGGCCAGTAGGACCAGGGAAGTGATCATCCCCCTGTGCTCAGCACTGCAGGTAACAGGTCAACACAAAGACAATAGCCTCTGCTCTACATGTCCTGAAGCTGGGGCACTATGAGCTGTACCATGCCCCAAACCTGCACCCCTCTCCCATGCCCTGACCCCGATGGGCCTCTGCCCTGCACCTGCTTCAGCATGCACACCACAACCCTTCTGCTCCAGCAGCCAGACAGGAGTAGGGCTGGAGGTAGCTTGGGACCTTCCACACCCCAACCATGAGCACTGTAACACCTGCTATAAGCATGCAGAGCAAGCCACAGGCTCCAGGAAATGCTTTCAATTATTACAATTTGAAGCACATTTCAGTTTAGCACAACTATTAAAAGCCCAAGAAAAGTTGTGTGTGTGGGCTGGACCCTGCAGGGCAAGTCATCAAGTGCTAATAAATGCAAAAATGAGCCATACACAGAAACAGACTTCTACTTCTTTCCCTCTCCTACTCAACATGACACTGGGGCTAAAACAAAAAACCCCAAACCAACAAATGCTAATTTTTGCTCTTTGCACACAGGCACTGTAACAGGGTGGACTGGACATGTGCTATTTCAGTGCTGCATGTGCACACACTGTCTCATCTTTGGCCAACCAGACATCTACCAGCACCAAGCACAGACTAACTCAAAGCAGTCCCAAGAACTGGTGAAGCACATTGAAGATGTACCTGAGAAACTGCATGGATTTTGCTAGGAAAGAGCAGCAACCACAAGAAGCAAGACTGAATCTGGCTACATGGACATAGCCAGGGTTCTGTGTCTTCATGGCATCACACTGAAGTGCCTCTGTCTGTTAAAGCTTATTTTATAAGCCTTTTTTAGCTTTTCTGGATTATTTATACACACTGCCTTACTGTAGGCTGTGGCTGGACTGTCAGCACTCGTGCTTGCTAGGGAGGGAACAAAGGGACAGGAATGCATTCTTCTATGACCACACAGAGGCAGCAGGCAGAGGCACTTGCTTTCCACTCAAAATACATCAGTATATTCTGCATGGCAAGACTGGAGCTCAGACATTGAGGCTGAACTTGGGATAAACACAACAAGAAAGTTCCTGCCCCTGGCTGGGAGAAGCTAACAGTTCAGGCATGGGAATTACTTGTCACCTTGTTAGAAGTTCTTCTTTATTTGTTTAATGGTGAAAGCAAGCAGCAGCTGGAAAAATTAGCTCCAGCTTTATGGACCAATTGCTGAGAGCAACAGGTCTGACTCAAAAAACAAGCCTCCAAATACCAGAAACACACCCACACCACAGCTACAGCAATCAGGACAGAAGGACTGAGCACCTACTACTTAAGCCTAGGATGGACACAAACACACATCCCTCCCCTGGAAAACCAGTACAAATCACAAAGCAGATTTAGGTCCAAAACTTTTGCTGCTCCCAGGGAAGAGAAACCAGCACAGTATCTGTAGAGCAAAAAGATGTAGAGACTTCCAGCAAAGGCAAGACATTTGCATGGTGATGCCAGCAGACTGAAAGTCTCCAAACACACATCCAGCAGAACCTGGCTGCCAGCCAACACAACCGACTCAAATCCAGCTGGAGTCCAAGGCCAGCTGGAGAGTAATCCCTGCAACTGTGATAAGCAGCAATAAAACTGAAGAAATGTGACAAGGATGGGAGACAAAAGGTGATAACTGCTCCTGGAGCCAGTAGACCTCTAATTAAAAACCCAGGGAATAAAAGCATTTGCCAGTGGAGCTTAGGATTCCTGACAACTGAAGAGCAACATCCACCTTCTTCCCAGGGCCAGTACAAGACCTTGGGCAGCTTGTGAATCCCAGAGAGAGCTCACACACAATGATTTAGTGTGGGATGGGTTTGAGAAGAGGCTCTCCAAAGGCTATGGAGATGGAAGGGGAGTAAAAGGGAAATAACATTTCAAATAATATACCAGTCCTCACATAGTGTGGGCCTGCAGCAAGGCTAGGGATGCAGGAGAGCACTAGGGAGCAGCAATGACCAAAGCCAAGAGAGCTCTGAGCCCTCAGTGGCAGCACACCAGTGGTCTCAGGCAGCAGAAGAGGTGCTCACTGCCCTTTCAAAAGCCCAGTGACTGCTAACAAACCTGTGGGTGCAAGGCAAGCACCCACTTAGGTTGCAGGCTTTAAACAGTGTGAGGAACAGCAGCCACTGCTGACACTATCAGCTGGCTCCAGTCTGGCATAGGGAACATCAGTGTTTGCAGGGAAACATCCACCACAGAAAGTGCAGACAAAAAAAAAACCCCCAAACAAACAGTAAGCCCCAGCTGGAGTGGAGAGACAGCCTTATGAAGCACAGAGACAGCAGTTGAGAACAAGTCCAGTACAGGCATGGGACAGAAGCTGACAGTTAACACAGGCAGACTTTCAGGGGCCTGTATTAGTGAACAAGTGACCAGTTGTGCCTTAAGTAGATGCACCCCAGGAAGGGAGGTTTGCTTGCTTCTTCAGTGGGCTCATAAACATCACCTCAGAGAGGATGGTACAAACAAATCCTGCACTCCTCATCCAGTGATAAGGAAGGATGAATTGTACAGAGACAAGTGCAGCTGAAGGGCAGCAAGTCAAGATAAAGGATGCAGCACACCAGTGGATGCTGGTCTCAGCAAGCAGTTGTACAGAGTGCAGTGTGAGTCAGAAGGAGAGATCCAGCAAGCAGACAGGACCTCAGCAGTGGTGTTTTGAGGCAAGCACATCCCTGACATGAGGTGTGTGGCTGAAGTGTGGATGCAGCAATTTGACCCAGCTCTCCCAGCTGGAATCTAGAATGCTAAATCATGTTTGATCATACCATAATACTCAAAACCAAGTAGGTAACTATTCCCAAAACAAGATTGCCAGCTCTGACATTCACAGGCTACTTGGATCAGATCAGTCTAGACCAAATACAAAATGCTGCTCCTACAAGTCAGCTAAACTGGGCCATTTTTAAGGGCTAATACAGCAGTCTATTTTGCTTTATTATGTTTTCATATCAGCTTGACCCAGTAGCCTGAAAGCTCTTGGTAATCTCCCTGCACACTGGCATAGACCACTTGAGTCAGATCTACTGCACATGCACAGTGCAGCTGCATCATGCAGGCATGGCAAGTCCCAGTGGCCCTAGTACTGCAGTACTGGCATTGTTTGAGCCACCATCATATGCCACAGAATAGCTCCAGTGGTCATTTCAGCTTTGTTTCCTAGATAATCCAAATATACTTCATTACTCAGTCACAGTTCATATATTAACTTCAAATGCATTCTGTGGAAAGTCTCCCTGAATCTAAACAGCAGCTGGTTATGATGATAACAGTGATGGTTATTTGAAAGATACTAAATAAATGGATGTTTTCTCCTGTGGGAAGCCACATACAGCATAATTCTAATGGCATTTGAAATAAGAGGCTGAAGGAACTGTGTGTAAGGTATCAAGCAAAAAAACCCAACAGACATGCAGGCAATAGACATCAGTGATGCAGTGGGTTAGATTACTCACCCAGATGGGCAGACTTAATGCTGATCTCCACTGTCACTCTTGAGCAAGTGCCACTGATCCATATAAACTTCTGACACTGAAAAGAGAAAGAAAGAATTTAATTAATCACTCCAAAGTCTAAGGCAACTTAGCAGTAAAAGTTTAGCATCAAGTGACACAGGATACAGAAAACACAGTGGATGATGTACCTAACAGCATTAAAAATCACCAATATCAAGAGACTAAAAGATGCCAACTGAACTACAAAGGGTAAGCAAGCTTGTTTATTCCAAATAATTCCCTGCAACATTATCCCTCAGGATTTCTGTTACACTGTTGACCTGTGCCTGCTCTCCATGTCCACAGCTGATCACACATGTATAGCACAAAAGGAAAAAGGTGAATGATTTCTTGCAAGGCTTCCTTCTCACCACTGGGACCTTCACAAATCCCAACCAAGCACCCCATGGTGTTGAACTTCTACAGATCAGAGCTTGAAGTGAAGCCAGTGGAAGCCAGAGCAGCTCATAAACACTAAACCAAGCCTCATGAGCTCCCATAAGAAGAGACTTCGGAATCAGTAACTCAGATACAAGCACCTAGTGAAATACAGCTGGTAGAAAGACTGAAACAACCAGGAACACAGTGTATCCTCACCTGAGACATGGAACCAGCATGCTGAGATGCTTTTTTCCTGAACAAAAGTCATGCCAAGAGTAAGTAGAGATCTTGCCAAATTGACATGCTTAGGACAAGCAAGTAATATGACCAGAAAACAAGGAATCAGCTCCAAAAAAAAAAGTGAGACTAACTAGTTGTCCACTTAGAGCAACAAAGAGCAACTGCAAATATCCAAAAGGTGTAAAAATAGAGAGAATTTAGCTTGTGCATGACTGGAGATGAGCACAAAACTAAACTAAACCACCCCACAACACATCACATCAGCATTTTTCAGGTCTAGATACTAAAAAGCTGTAACAGGTGATCTCAGGGCATGTAAATGATTGGGTGCTCATTGCTTCTCAGAGCAGTTTTTTTAGGCTAACTAAAACAAACATACCAAGGGAAAAGAAAAAACGACTGGGATGTATGAGTCTGTGCAAGCAGACTCCATGACAGAACTGGGGCTTCAGGCTATTGCAACAGCATAATTATGTTCTGAGCCCTGTACAACACTGGAAAAAAACCCAAAACACATTTGTTAGATGGAAAAAGACACAAAACATGGTAGGCAGGGGAGAAAAAAAAAAAATTTGATGTTTCTATAAAGGGTATTTCAGAATGTCATGTATGAAACCACAAAGCTACAGGAAAAAAACCTTAAGTTAGCAGGCTATTTTAAGTCTGCTTAAAGTAATACCAAGGGCTGAAATGGAAAACCCATAACTAGAGCTTCTTTCCTTCATTCCAAATATCCAACTTCAGCTGAGCCAGAGAAGACTCATAAATTGACAGGCTTGTTGGGATTCTCACTGCTTGGGCTGCCAGGACCCACAGGCACAACATGGGCAGCAGGGAAGGAGATGTGGAGCACAGTGGCTGTGGGATTTCAATTGCTATGTCATGCTGCATGGGGCTGGCTGGTTGGCCAGCTGCCTGCCCCTCTTGACATCCACTTCAGAGGCAGTCAACAGTCCTGCCCCAACTTCCCCATCATCTTCTCCAATGCAGGAAAGTCCTCACAACTTTTCAGAAGGAAGCTCCCTCCTGTGGCCCTGCCAGGTCTGTCTCCCTGCAGCAACGCTGAATTTAGGGATCAGAGAGTCACACTCCCCATGAGTGCTGATCTCTGATTGCTTTGCTCTTCCATCAGCAGCACCACAGCTATTCCCAAGTCTCTCTACCATGACTATTTTGGTAAATCAAAGATGTTCTTTGTTCCTGTGGTTTGACAGAAAGTTTAGTCATTTCCTTCTCAACAGAGTCAGAGTTACACACACAGCCCATGCCTCAGGCAAGCTGTATGGCCACTCACTATCTCAGGAGGAAGGGAAAACTTGCATGCATTTTTCTCAAGTGAACTAACTTCTTTGGACCCTACCTTGTGTGTTGTCACCAGAAGGAGTCAGTTGGTTTCAGAAGCTGCTAGAGATGTGGTCTGCATTTCCCACCCCCTTTGCTTTCTTCTTCCCTCAAACTCAATTTCTTATTAACTTCCCTGTCAGAGCAGGTTCACCTAGAGCAGGTTGCACAGGATGGTGTCCAGTTGGGTTCTGAATGTCTCCACCAACTCTCTTGGCCAGCCTGGTCCAGTATTTTCTCAAATGCTGCACATCTTTTGACACAGACAAAACCACACAGCACCTACATCAACAAACCAGACTGATTTTGGATGTTGCTAAACTTCCAGCTGAAGCTCAAAACAGTACTTGTCCATCCTGCAAGAGCCAGCCTTGAGCTTAAAAACTAAGTTTCAATCCAGAACTCAGGGGGTGTGGCATGCACAGAAACCCAAACTGGAAACTAAAGGGACCTGACCAAAACTAACCATCAGTAACTCCAGTGACCCAAGCAGCTGGTATCTCATGCAACAACATTTCCTACCACAAAACAGTACATTTCAGCAATGTACAAGCACAAATGTCACTGAATCAACATACCAGCATTGCAGGATACAGACAACACAGCCAATTGCCACAGCAAAAAAACCCAACACTTTCTGGAAGCATAATAAAAGATTACAAATAATCTCCTGAGTCAGAGAAGAATAACACTAGGCACATCATTTAATTAAATACTTGTAGGATTCAGTAGCAAGAACAAGCTACAGAAGTTTAAATAAAAGCTTTCAAATCTCTAACTTATCAGACTTTAAGTGAAACTAGGCATGATTTATGCAAGGAAAAAGATTATGACTAATCTATGACTAATTTTATATTAACCCCTGACTGAGTTCATCTCTGAATCAGAATGCCACTCTATGCAGTCTCTGTTAGCTAGTGCTTCAATTCCACAAGCCAAAGCAACAGGTTACATGCAGTTTATCACCTGTGAAAATGCAGACCTCTGCTGATGGAAGATGTACAACTGGCTGTAAGACATAGAGGATTATTTAGTGAACCTCACTGAAGATCTCATGCCCACAGCACTCATGTTAAGGAAGCAGTGTGATAAGAAGTCTGTGCAATCAGATAGGAGAGAATTCAGTCTCCTGGAAGACATGTTCCATAGCACAAATTTGATACCACCAAATTCTGGTCTGGTCAGTTTTCTGCTTCTTTCATAGTTCTGTCAAGTTTGCTGACACCAAGGTGACTAAAGCCACTGATCTTGTGAATGATACAGCAAGCCAGAGCACACAGGGTGGACAGTCATCTTCAGGCATCACTTCTTGTCCTTCTGTAAATAGCAACATCCAGTTGGTATCTCAGGCAGTGCTGGTTCTGGAAGCCAAGAGGCTGCAACAGTTTCCTTAGAGGAAACTTCTTTTTCAGGGTGAGATGATCACAATGAGCTGTAACACTGCTACCACTAAACACAAAGAGATTATCACAGTTTTTTCCTCTTTTACAGGCACCAGTTTGATCTTTCTCTTCTACACATGCAAAAGAGCTAAGACAAGCTTCCATGTGCCTCTTGGCTGGAGGTTTATGAGACACCTTCAACCTTGGCATGCTCCATCAAATGCAAAAGGTGCTGCTCTATCAGCGTTGTTCACTTTCTTAACCATGACTGGTGTTGCCACACACTGGTTTCTGTCTTCCTTTCCAATTGTACTAGCAATAAGCACAAGACCTTCCTTAATAAAAAGGGACTGGGCTCCCAAATAAGGTTTGCCATAACAGTTTCCAGGATTATGCCTGCCCTGCAATTACCCTGAACTGATGTGGACATCTTTACTTTGCAGTTCAGTCACAGCAACACTTTGCCATTCTTAGAAGGAACTTAAATAGCTCCAACAGAAAAGATGAAGGCAAAGCACAAGACTCAAGGGATAAACAACAAAAGGTAGAAATGATTCTCCCCTTCTAGACCATCAATTTAAGTTCAGATTGATGACACAGCAATTTAAAAAGTCACCACTACTGGCTTCCCCCCAGGCTCCCCATGGTTTTAATCTGCAAACCAGGTCTGTGATGACAGCCCACTTGTCAGAGGACATTTTATCCAGGCCTCAGACTGAAGCCCTGTGTGACCCACAGCCAGCAGGCTCTATGTGAAGCAGGGCTGCATGGCCCTCAACACCCCAAACAGCTGCAGCAAACACCCCAGGTCAAGAGCAACACACATCTTGATGGCAGCATGGAAAAGATGGTGGTCCTGTCAGGAGCACTGGATCTGTGCTGTGTTGAGATATTCCCTCTCCAGCTGCAATAGTCTAGCTCCTCTTATTAATAGCAGGGTGCTGGCATCTATAGCCCAGGGCTCTGAGCCAAGCACTGTAGTGTGTCAAGGGATGGAGAGGTTAATGGAACAGAGCTTCAAAACACTGGGACTGGGAACAAGACACAGCCTGAGCATAAAAATAAAGGCATCCAACACAAACAGTAAGCCCTAAATCACAAGGAATTACATTGCCAAATGCATCATAGCTGAGCCTGGAACAGAGCCAGGTAGGCTATGTGACCCCAAAAAGCACTATCTTCACCTACAAGCTTCCCACTCAACTTGGTCCTATTACTCTCCTACTTCACCCATCCAGTTTTCACTCTCACAGAAGAACAAGCAGCCCTCATCACCATAGCAGCCAAGCAGAAACTAGTTAAGTGAAAGCCATTTTCATACTTCAGATGAAATGTGAATAAATATTTCATAGGTAACTGGTATGTTTTGTGGAAGGGTGTGGGTTTGGGGTTTTTTTAAGGAAAGAGGCAAACTTTCCTCAGATCCCCAAACGAAAGTCAGATGTGAGAGAACTACTTACAAGATGCTGGGAGCAAACAAGTGCACCATTATGTGTTGCATCTTCATTTAGAAATCATCTAATAACCATCTTTCCTATAGGGCACAGTTAATATTAGAAGCCACATACATCCTACACAAGGAAGTCTAGTAAACATCCTACATAACCATGTTCCTAGATTGCAGTAATTCAGCAAAACAGGTTTTTAACTGCTGTGTAAAATCTGGGTGACAGCAAAAAGACTTCACTATCACTTAATGTGATTATAGTCAGTTGTTAAGATTTTCATTGGGAAGAGGAGCACTGCCCCCAAGAGAAGCAAAGGCCACTGATTTTCACAAGAATCCCTAGCTACTGACCTCCAACACAACTTCCACTTACCAGCCATTCCTTGATTACTATCTTGTACCCTCCTTAGGTACACAGCACATCTCTAACATCAGCAAAGTCAAGGTCTAGTAGATGTCAAGCTTGCAGAACCCTGAATTTAAAAGAGGATGCAAGTCAAGACGAGCATCAGACAGGACTACACAAATGCAGTGCTCTACAGAGGGTGATCTAGACAAACCAGAACATGAGAAATGAAGCTCAGAGAAGAGAAGGACAGCTTGGGAAGATTTGTACAAGCTGTGCATGCAGCACTGAGTGGCTTGCCACGTGGAGAAGCTGGCTAGCTCTCCTCTGCAAAGACACAAATCTCAAGCATGGGGCTGCCACAATGCAACACTTCATTCTTTTCTAATTCAGGATATTTTTCTCTTCTTCTTTATTCAAGCTGTGGACCCACAGGCTGAGAAATCACCTGCTGCAACATGAAATTATTAAGACAGTTTACCGCAGGTCCTGCTGGGCTTATTAAACCACAGTAACCCTCACATACACAGTAGCAGTACAGCTGGTGATAATGCATTTCCCCTTCCTGCTTGCATGACCAATTCTTACTAATTAGGGTAGCTATTATCATCTTTATATAGCATTCCTTTATGTAGCCTAATTCACCAAGAAGTAATTGCTCTTTGCTCCCCATGTAATACAAATGGAGACAGAGCTGTAAAGTTTTTTCATTTGCTGTTTATTCCATGGCTCTCCCTTCCTAAAAGTTTCTTTCAGATGTTCTGTATGAAGCCAGATACACTGGGTCATAAGAAAATGTCTCAGAGAAACCCAGTGTTTCATCAAGCTTCCTGTGGAAAAGATGAGTAGTTTCAGAAGCTTTACATCTTTGAGTTTATTTGGTATTTCTTGCCAGAAGAAATCCATGAAATTCTTTCCTTAAAAAAAAACCAAACCCTCAGAGCATCAAAGAATTCAAATTTCCACTCAGAGCAGGGTAAATGGAGTTTGCCCAGTGCTCAGAAAGTCACACCCATGTAAAACAAGCACTGAAAGAAGAGCACTACTGACACCCATGCCACACACAGCAGGAGAGTGCTGCAGATTTCAGTCTGCCCTGGCTTGCTTTGCTCCTGGAGTCACAGCAATGCTATCTGGTAATTATTCTGCAGTGTGGTCTGACAAGCCACAGGCTTCTGGCTTCAGGTTTGGGGCTCTGCTGCCAGCTCATTCGGGGGCTACAGTACATGTCTGCTGTATTGTTTCAGGCCTCCCTCTGGAAAAGCAGGAGAATACAGCCTTGAACCCAGAGCTCTTACTCTATGCTAACACCACAGTCCTGTGTCTGCAATTCAAACTTCAAAGGCCAAGCTCACTACAGCTTTTTTCAGAACTTTGTTGGACAAACAAATATGCTGGATACCAAAAAGGTCCCTGCTGAAATAATCACTGTCCTGCAGTAACCACCACTCCCTACAAGGGAGTCAAAAATAGCAAATACAAATTTGTACCCAGACTTCCCTGTAATTCAAGAGTGTTCACGACAGATTCTTTTGCTTCTGACTGAGTCCAAGTCCTTGCTGAGTCCTCACATCTCTGTAAATGCTCACCAAGGAACAGAAAATCAACCACTAGCTTGCAGTGCCTCATGGCATGCAAACCTCATGGCTTTAGCTGTTTAAAACCATTCACCTCAAGCAAAGGAATGGTCTGTAGTTACAACTCTGAAGAGCAAAAAGCTGTTTCCAAACAGGTTTTTTCAATACTGCAGCAAGTTTTGTGTAATTACTGGATAGGTACTGAGAAACTTAATTGTACTGTATTAACAATTAAAGTTTTTACTTCCTGTCCAAGGGCTCTACTGCTTTTAATTAAAATTGCACACTAACATTGTTAAGACTATGCAAATCCAAGACTGTGAAGTCAGCTCTAATAAATGCACAGGTAATCTTTGAGCCTCCCTACAAGGATGCTAATACAGAGTTAAAAATAAACTTTGTTAGTACAGGCAAAACCAACCAACCGAATATGCCAGGGTCCAGGAAATAAAACTCCACATAATCCATCCTCAGTGTTTTTCTGAAAGGTCAGTGAGCCACTCCAACTGTTCTCAACTCCTTGCTTAAGTAGAGCACTTCAGAACAATGTTTTCCATCAGATTTTCAGCAGCTTGAGGACTGCAGCTGGGACTTCCCATGTGGCAGCTGTGCAAACCAAAGAGCCAAAACAAGGCATGACCCAACAGTGCTAAAGCCAAGAAAGTAAGACAGCATTGAACAAGATCAACAGGAAAGTTTACTAGCCCAGGCTAACACAAAGCATTTTATCTGTTTGAACATATAGGAGCTTGTTTTGATTCAAAGGGCACTTTTTCCAGGGTTATAACACTGACTTAATGGAGCACTACCTAAATATCCATTTCCTCAAGCCAAGGCTGGCTTCATCCCAGAAAGCCAAGTTCTGACACTCATACCTGTACATCATGAAATTAAAGGGAGAAGATGCCAGGATAGAGCTAAACCAATTTTGAATATTTTCCAAGTCCTTTCATGTCAGTCAGAGATCCTTTCTAGTCAGAGATGTGAAGACAGTCTAGTCACAAACCCTGAGGGAAAACAATCCAGACGTATGTGTACCTGGAACTGGAGCCGTTTGCCCTCCCTCAGATGGTCTGAAGGGGCAGGGTGGGGTGGGAAAAGGGAGGAAGACCAAAGGAAGAGAGAGGGGCCATGTAGCCACCTGAGAGCACCCCTCCAAAGAGTCTGCCTCTGATCTGGGCTGGAGGAAGAGGCTCTCCCATTGCTCTCCTGCTGCAGCCTGCCCAGCTAGGGAGGAAGAAGTCCTGTGCTACAGACAGGGACGTTTGGCAAGGAGGTCCCAGGGGGAGCTGCCAGCTCTGCAAGGACAAGACTGCTCCAGGTTGCACAAGGCAGCAGAGAGGTCTGCTGCAACCCCTCACCAGTTGTCTCTCCAGCTTTGCTTGGTCTGAATTCGATGGGGCTGATCATCTGGGCAAGTGCCAACTTAAAGCCCCCTGCAGAGTCATAGCTGCTATGGCTAGGAATTCATTTTGGCAAAGTGTAGGACTTTCTGAAAGCAGAACCAGGAAAACAATAAATAAAGGCCCATTATTTTTTGTCTCACTGGTCCTCCCAATAGCCATTTTGTTACATCACTATTTTCCTAACTAATAAAAGGTCAAGCTAGAATTTTTGTTGTTTTAGATTTATAGTTTCCCTCAAGTGAAAGGGAAGTAAAGTAAAAGGAGATTTATTTGCCCTACAGATAGTGTAGCAAATTTGGTGCATAAAAAACCAAACCAAAACAAAGGAAACATTATTTCCCTAGTTGTTTTTTTTTTTTTTAAAGGGAGAAAAGAGTGAACAAGAAGCCAGGATTATTAGCAGACAGAAGGGAAAAAAATTGAAGAAAAAAAGCAATAAAAGCCTTTATTCCCAGTAGATCCTTTTAAAGGATTTAGGAGACTCCAGGCAATGCAGCTGTACTTCCTGTGACCTGCAGTACTCGGTCCAGGAACACAATGAAGGTCACCACCTTGGAATAGCTCAGTACCACACTACACATGCAGAGCACTCAACTCCAAAATGCACTACAGCAGGGCAGAGAGATGAACTGCTAGGTACTGTGAGTGGAAGGGTGGAGGACCACTGATCTCCAGAGCAGTCCTGCAAAGGGCACCCACTTCTTCAGAAAAATTTTAAGGTATTGGGGGTTTGTGTATATTTTTGTACTTCCCCTCTGCACATGATGCCATTGGAAACCTTTAAGTATTCCATATGCACAGATCTGGAAATCTTGCTTTTACCTGGATTAAGTGTTTCCACTGTTTTTCTGAATCATCCAGCTGGTGTCTTTCACAGGAAATTAAATTAACACAAAGCATCTTTTAATAATCATAAGAACTCTCCAACAATTCAGTTTACCAAAGACAGAGAAGCATTATGCATTACACTTGGTGGTTTATCCAAAGTTGTGATGGAAGATCTTGTTCAAAGCCTTGTCCAGAAATTTAACACCACCTTGTACTATTCCAGTAATAAACAGAAAACAATTACAAGTGCACAGCCAAGCAACCACTCACTCTGTTCATAGGATAAATTGCTTCATAGTATTAAAATCTAGAATTCTCTGGATACTAGCCAATGTGAGCCAACTCAGCCACAGCCAGGATCAGCTCTGTGAAGGCATGTTAATACTGCTCTGCTTTATTCTGTTTTCCTAAACTGAAGCCAGCTCTGCAACATCAGAGGCTGCAGCCTAGTGAAGAAGGAAGCCTGGTGGTTCCACACTGGCAACCTGCATTGGGTCTTGTCAGAGACTCCTTGGTACAGGTCATCTCAGAGGATGCACACAAGAGGGACAAGGGCAAAAGATGCAGAGGAAGATGGCATCAAGACATGGAAAGGACTTGAAATGACAAAGCTGCCCAGAGACAAAGGCT
This sequence comes from Galbula dea, assembly GCA_013399015.1. NCBI lineage: Eukaryota > Metazoa > Chordata > Aves > Piciformes > Galbulidae > Galbula > Galbula dea. The sequence continues at coordinate 1,351,560 of VWZX01000730.1, forward strand.
GCTATGTACACTTGAGCAGCTCCCCCTAACAAATACACAAAACATGCCCAGAAGCAGCAGTCTAAACCACAGGAAAGCTCTCACTTTAACATACTGACCTCTCCATGTCATTTCATCACCACTGCCTCCCTGAAAGGTGTCACTCCCACTCAGCTGCATCATCTGCCCTCATACTCTGCAAGGGCTCTGCATGCCATGCAGTGTGCCACCCCTGTCTCAAGAGGATCTCAGGATCCAAAAGACGGACAGACAGATAAAAAGTAGAATAGCAAGAAGCAGTGAAAAATGAGGGAAGCAACATATTCCAGCCTCAGAGCTATTGAGTGCTGGAGCTACAAACAAAGGTCAGCCTGGCTCCATGCACCCAGCAGCAGCTCCATTATAAGCACAACCAGCTTTTGTGCAAAAGCTGAGACCTGGAACACATTTTAAGCAATATTCCTCAAGGACAAAAAAAAAAAAAAGAAAAAAAAAGAAAAAGAAAAATGCACCAAGGAACACTTTTGGGACAACTAATTCTCCTTCCAGGTTCATGGGCTTTAGTCTATTTCTAGTAAGTTGCCTTTACAGATGTCAAAGTAACATCTTTTCCCCTCTGTATATACACAGCTGGACATGAATCTTTGCAGCCTGACAGGCAGCATCGACATTCAGCATCAAAGACAGGAACTGCAAGAGGAAGTCTCAAGAGGAAGCCTCTTCTCTGGAAATCCAAACACAAGTAGTTAATATGGTCCCAGTGCCAAGCATACAGCCTGTGGGAAAGAGGGATCCACAAGTGAAGAGTTCCAAAGTTCTTTCCTCACCACCAGCTGTATTTCCTCCATTCTTTATTCCTAAGCAACGTGCTTGAAATAAATCAGTACACACAGTTGTCCTGCTTTCACTGGAATAGAATCACAGAATCAACTGTCTATTCAGGAAAGCTGCATTTTTGAGGAGACTGCAGCACCAGATTTGGCGAGAGCAAAGTTGATAAGACACTTTGTTTTCAGTCATGGCCAGCCATAGTATGTGGGTCTCCACAGTGATCAAGGTCTTCAGTAGCTTTGAGTTAGCCAGGTGCTAAAGCCAGGAGAAGTGAAAGCCAGGGCAGCAGCCCCAAGCTGGCCAACAGAAGTATTCCACACCATAAATATCATGTTATCTATAAATCAAAAAAAGTGACCTCTCCCTCCTCCATAGAGAGAAGCATACAGGTCCACAACCAGAAATTCACCCTGAGCAGGCCCATGTTTTGTTTAGCTACTTTCCTTTCACTCCAGTACTGCTCTGCCTCCTTGCAGCCACAGTTCTCTCTCATAAATCTGTCTCATTTCTTGCAAACGCCTACAGAGTGAGCCTGGTGTGCTGGCTTGTCTCAGAACTTCATCAAATCTCATACAGGCACAGTCAAGAAGGATTCACTTTTCATTCTTCATAGTCTCAAAGCTATGCAACATGTTGAGTCCAGGCCATAACCTTCTGTTTATCACAGAACAAGTAATACAGTTTAATTTGGATTAATTTCACGTACGGCTTCATCAGACCCCAGAGGACCTCTGGCTGCCCTTGCACTTCTGTATAAACATCAACTAGATCCAGGCATGAGGCTCTAGATACAGGAGGCAAAACCTCTGCCTCAAAGCTTTGCAGCACAAGCTAGACAAGAAGGATTAAACAAAGGACACCACAAATTACAGCACTTTGAATTTCCCTGCGTGCTAGTGGGAGGCTGCAGGCTAAGGTACAGAAGGCAGGGATGTGGACTTGTAGGACAGACTCCGTGGAGAGTGGCAGCACACATAAGGAGCATGTCCTCCAGCAAGGGCCATGGAGGCACCTGAGGGTCACACGTGCTTCCACTTCTGAAGCCATTCTTCCCCTCCACCACTATCAGGAGAGATCAACAGTACAAGGGATGTCAGCTCCAGCCAGGCAAGAGACAGCTGCCACACCAGGAATGGCCAGCTAGCCAAGCACATACAATCCAAAACTTCACAGCCTGGAAGGGTCATTTTTGTTACTTTTATGTCAAGAGACAGTATTTTGGACAGTGCTGTTGTATCCTAGACCCCATGATTTCTAACTCCTCGGGCCAGCAGCATCACCTCTGCTGATGCAGCTGGTTCTGGAGGAACTCTCACCACCCAACAAGCTCTACCCCTAGCAGCTGAGCCCAGTCCCCCCTACACCCTCTGGGGGACCTGTTTCCTTGCCCCTCACTTCCACACCCAAAGACTTCAGCAGCAGAGACCCCACCATGATGCAAGGAAGGGCAGTTATCAGGATGTCCTTCTCCCTTCACCAACTTGTCTCCCTAACAGCTTGCCCACACAAAAGGGACAACAGCAAAACCATCTCCACTTTGGTCATAACTGGGTCTCCATCTCCATTAACCTCTTTCTTTCCAGAAAGGCATGGCAAGTTGGACAATGCAAAGTTGAGGACAAAAAAGTGGAACTTGATTGCCTCCAGCAGGTATTTCAGGCACTGCACTATCATTTCTTGCTTTGCTTACAGCAATTAACATCTCACCCACAAGCAGTCCAATGTCTTATGGCAAAAAAAGGCAGCAAATCCAATGATGCTCAGAGGAAAGGTGGTGAGGTCCCATCTCTCCCTTTGAACTCAGAAAAACAGACAGCACCCCTTATTTTGCTCCTGGATGCACACTCTGCAGGAGCAACATGAACACAGCTGGATCTAAGGAAGGGAAATGTTCCTCACCATGTGTAACAGCAAAGCCAGGCCCTAATTACTACAGCCATAGATGATACAGCACATACAGTAAGAAGAGGAATTAGCTGCAATATCACAGCTAAATTCCAAATTAGCATCAGCATCCATCTGGACACACTGTCCTAAACCACTTGTCAATCAATCCTAAACTACTGCCACATATGCTGTTGCTTCCCTCCTCCCTTTAGTTCCTACCCTCTGACAGAGGCACCGCAATGCATCAGTAGATCAAGGCAATTTTCTCCAGAAACATCATCTTGTTTCAACTACTTCTGCACTTACAGCTGCCTGACAGTAAGCTTAGCCTTGCCTAAATGCAGCAGAGCTAACTCTGCAGCCTGTTATTTTTATGCCATGCCCTGAAGTGAATGGAGCAGCGTACGGCACAGACGCATGCCAAGCACAACCTCCCATATGTTTTGACAACTGCGTTTTCATACCAGCGCTGGGTTTCACTGGGAGCAAAGTGACTTTTCAGGACAGCACAGGACAGCATGTCAAACAGCTTCTCTTCAGGGAAACACAACAGGGCCAGACATATGTTGCAAGAGAGTCAGACACACAGCAACCACAATTCTGTTCATTCTATCTTTGTAATATTTTCACCGATGAATGAATAAATTCTCGTTTACACCAAAGGTAAAGTTTCCAGTTGGAGGTTGCTTACTTTCACCTCAATCACACCAGCTCTGGCAAGTTAATTCAAGACACAGATGATGTACAAACCAAGCAGCAAGTGCTTGCATGCTGGGAACTGTTCAAACAGGAATAATTCAATCTTTTTGTAGTCTCACCCCAGCTAATTTGCCACAAGCTGTCTCTTTTCAGATGCTACATGAAACACAAGAAAAAACCAAGCTGGATTAAGCTGGTACATTTACAATCAGTTCACCTACTGAGAGTTCAGGTCAGTTAAGTTTCCTACATAAAACACATTTTTTTTTCAGCTTCACAGGGTTAAAGGAACAAAAATTTATTGCAGTAAGCAAACATTTTTGAATGGACAAGTGTGCAGTTATTTTCAGTCCGCATGCAAGGAATGTATGGGATAATTGTAGGGCATTCTCTTTCACCAGCATTTTACAAGTACATTTTAGGGAGCTAGAGAGACACTAGAGCCTGTTTCTTTCTCCTGTCATAATTAGACAGTTATTGATTTCTTTGTAAAATTCAGTGGAAGACTGGGGAAGGATGGAGTTTTAAGTACCACAAGGTCTGAGGGCAAGAAGCTGAAGAAAACAAACAGATTTCAGATAGACACAGCAGCACAGAGGCTCCTTGCAGGGGGCATCCTTGAACTCAAGGTCCTGTTTTAGTGCTTATGCAAGTAAGGTGGTAAACATACACCACTACATAGTGTGCAGGCAACAGAGGGATAGCCTCCAACCCAGTTCAAAAGGAAAAACATTTCTAGCTACCACTTCCATCACCCTGCACAGAAAAGAGGTGCTCTCCAAAGCTGTGCTGTGGTTTTGCTTTGATACAAAACTCTCTGAAGACATGGTGGGACTCCATCCTTGCAATCATCATGCTTGTCTACAGGATGTTCTCCTTTCTCTAAGCAGTTTACAAGGAAGCCTCATCCACAGCAGGCCTTGCAGGTAATGAGTGCCTCATCTCCACCCTCACCAGGCATTACAGCCTTGCGACAGATGATGGTCAAACAAATCTTGTTCTTCACCCTCCTGCTGACAACAGCTCAAGACCTTGCTGTAAGCTGAGCAAATGCTGGTTCTTAGCAGCTGATTCTAGCACAATGCCCCAAAAAGATCCCAAGAAAAATACCTTTCACCCTAATTGATACCTTCAAGATCCAACACTCCTGTGTATGTGTATTTAAGACTGCATGTCAAGACAAGCAAGTCTGAAACCCAAGATACTGACCTGGAAAACACTGTGTCACACAGATAAGGACATGCAAATAATTATGGATTTAGACTCCCTCAGTAATGAGAACAACAGATCAGGCTCTGAACAGATTTTTCCCTTTGGATAAAACAGAAAGGAAAGCCTGTTCAACCAAAATATTTTTCTTAAATTCACCTTAGACCTAGTCACAACAATGGAGCCAGAACCTGCAGAATTATCTCTACCACCAAGCTGCAGGAAGTTTACCAGCACCACCCTGAAAACAAGGCTCAATCTTCTCATCAACACATCAAATCAAAGCCTCATGGCTGTTCACCAGCAGGACACCCTCAAGTAATACTGCAAATAGTGTGAGAGCAAGCAAGTCACTGCTGTTGCAGAAGCACATGCACCCATGACAGATCTGTTGCTGCTCCTTTCACCATCAATACTGCTTTGTTAATTCATGTGAAAGCTTGAGAGGGGAAAAGGATTAATCATCCTTTAAGCTCCTCAAGAACCCAACTGAGGAGTACCATCAACGCCCTCGGGTTGTACGGGTGCCAAAAGCCACCGTGGGTGGAAGCAGCCAGTCTAGACAGCACACAGACACTTTCACCACTCTCAGTGACAGTCAGATCAGCACACGTTCACAATGGCCTTGTCACACCTTTGCCATGTACTTCTGCAGCTGGCACTGCTAGCCATTGGCCAGCAAGGCCACCCAGCTCTGGTGCCCATCAGCACAGGGCTGTGCTGTGAGTAGGTGTCAAGGGTTAGGGCAGGGCTGGACACTAAGCCAGTGACAGTTGCTCTCTATTATTCCCCTCCCCTCCAATGAGGAATAGAAGGGGAATAAGGGAGAAAGACTTGTGGACTAGAAAAACTAAAACTGCTTTAATTAAAATAATAACAATAAAATTAAATATATACAAATACATCCAAAACCAACACCGAATCCAATCCCCCCTGATGGCAACTAGGTCACTGTCATGACTGATGCTGTGGTAGAAGGACTCAGCAGCAGATGGGAACCAGGCTCAGGGGCTGGATCCTGGAACCAGAGACACAGGAACTCATGGATTGGGATTGAACCCATCACACTTTCCTTGTGTACAGCAGAAATCACAGAGGAACAAACGGCTCTGGAAGCTAAAGGATATCAGGAAACCATATATGTCTATAGCAAGGGCAATACACATCACGGGCAAGCAACTGTGAATCCAGTGTGATGACAATTGTTAATGGAAAATTCCAACCTTTTTACTACCTTGGCTGCACACACTACCACAAAAATAACACATGGATACTATCCTCAGCCTGAGCTGAAGCAACACAAAAGTTAATTTGTGAGAGAGAGGTAGAAAAAAAAAAAACCACCACAGGAGGGAAAAAATATGGATGGATCATACCCTTTCTTTTGAGATCTGTTCACAGATGGGCACCCTCACTAGGCACTCAGAATCTAAGGAGGGATCCAAAGCAAAAATCCCACCAACCCCCCCCCAAGATAGGTGTTATGACTTAGCATGATCAACTGCTGAAGCTGGAAATGCACAACTGCAGATAATCACCTTATGACAATAGAAACACTGTCCTCCAAAAGAAGAACCCAGCTTTAACTCTGGATTGAATGTTGACTTTTCCAAACATTAGGCAAGGGATGTAATCTCTCAGGGAAAACATGGAGCCTTTCCTATGCCACACAAACACCCACAAACACGTCACACCCACAAACCTGAGGGGCTCAAAGACCTATATGAAAAGTAAACTTTATTGATTTCTGAATCTGTCATTAAATGGCTACCCTTTCTCCATTCAGAGATCACCTGTGTAGCAGTCAACTTTTGAGTACTAACAGTCAGCTTCCCATCAAGACACAGGGAAAGCTGATGTCCTAGTCCCACTCAAACCAAAAAAGTCAGCCCAAATGCAAAGACTGACAAAGAAAAGGACCAAGGTACAGCACATCTGCTAAGAAGATACTGCAACACACCAGTTGGACACACAGATTTACAGCAGGGCAAGACAGGGTGGGAATTTATACTAGATAGAAATAGATGTCTGGGTATAAACATGAGCAGTAAACATGAAGCAAGGCAACGTAGTTTACCTCTCCTGGGCTGGATCCAAGAGCAAAGTCACTAATGGGATGACTAATGGGATCTCACAATTACAAATGGGGAGGGGTGGAGGCAGACACTGTTCAGTTAAATACAGGAAGGTATTAAGTGGTTTTATTTATGACTGTATTAAGTGTTTTTATGTATTCTTAATGCACAGCTGTATGCACAAGCTCCACACAAGAACACTGAACACACCAAAACCCGCTTGAATCTTCCAATACACCTGCTTCTTCAATTGACAAATAAATTGACAAGTGTGGCTTGGACAGGCAGAAATAGGTCAGATTACAACTGTACAGCTTTAAAGAAACAACACAATTGGAGTTTTGCTTTGAAGCCTGAGAATAACAAAGGTGAGTACAGGAAGAAACTGTCTCAGGTATTCCAACCCAACTTGCATATCAATATTTCCAAGCCGAAGCAGCGGGAACCAGCACCTTCTTAAGGAAGAGCATGCACATTTAGCAGTGGGACAGAGGCTTTACCGACCACCTCTAACACCACAGGAGTTTCCACAATGCTCTATTACTTCCCTAAATCCTGCCTAGTATTTGGGCTCTTACTTTCTCTGTTGAAAACTACTGCAAACCAGTGGACTCCTCACTCACATGTGTTTTGGGTTTTTTTGCACTCCTCTTGCTCCACCCCAGGAGTCAGAGCTACATTTTTGGATCATCTGTACTGGATTTGTGATCTGGCCACCTCTCTACACTCCCCTCACCTTCACAGAAAACACAAAGCAAAGCACAACAAAGAAAATTAGTCAGTTATTCAAATGAGTTGACAGCAACACTATCTAGTACTGAGTAAGCCAAAGATGTATTTTGATGCAATCACACCACTGTCAAGAAAGTGACTAAACCTTCTTTGGTTTTAAATCTCTTCAGGGGAAGGATTTTCACTTCTTTGAAACTGCTCCTTGAAGCAATGAAAGCTGGAAACATCACAGAAACCCTACCTGGATGGATTCAAGGGACACAAAACCTCCTGAAGCACACTGTACCATACACTTCATAACACACAGCGTTGCCTGTCCTCAGGCCATTAAGTGAGCAGGGATCAGACTTTCTCCTCCTCATCGCCAGCAAGCAATGGGACCAGACAAGCTGGCAGCACCACTTGGGAACCTCGGTCTCCTGGGAACGGCTGTAATTTCAGGAATGTTAACAATTACCCTCTTGTTGACACAGGTCATAAGTAAAGTCTCCCCATACACCTCTACAGACATTTTCATCAGGACCCAATTCCTTCCTGAAAGGTGTTTTACACTGCACAGACAGCACAACATAAAACAGAAATAGGACTCGAAATAGTAGGAAAATACTACGCTATACTAGAAATAGTAGGAAAAAGAAAGATGACATTGACACCACAGCTTCCTTCCCCATGTGACACCTCTGATTTCAATGTGCTCCACCCTGAGTTTTAGGGACAAGCAGAAACATTACTCACCATTTTTTTCCAGAGCATAGATCTGCTGCAGACACACATGCACGGGACAGAAGTTCAACAGAACTCTTAAACCTCTAACTGAAGAAGGTTAACGCAGCTGCTGAATACCTAACAGCACCTTGTTCAAAGGCGGCATGCCTGGAAGCAGGAGCAACACTGCTGAAGAGGGAACTTGTTGTAAGGATCCCTGCTCCACAGCCAGGCAAACAAGTGGAGCTACTACTATCTTCAGAGAGGAGAAAACCATCAACTTCATACTGCCGGCAGGAGAACACCAACCTTAATTTCTGAGCAACAAAGCATGCCATTGAGAGTCATTCTCACCGGCAAACCGAACAACTCCGTCTGCTTCTAGGAGCTGATCTAGCTGATACAGCTTTTCAAGAAACTGGGCTAAACCCTATTGTCAAAACTCCCCTGGGAGGGGGACTAAGCCAAACTAGGAAGCACTTCAGCTTTTAATTTCTTACTGATGTGAAGAAGTTAAGGCCCAAATCCTTGCTGAATTTGGCACCAAGAGTTTAAGCAGATTTCAGCTTTCCCTGTTTCCAGGATGCCTCTCAAACCAACCTGCCATGCCACCTCCCACATCGTAGCAGTTTTGCTGAAACCTGTACTCGTGGGTTTTATTATAATTAGAAGTCCCTTTTTCCTACACAAACATAAATCCTCAAACTGTGGTTGCTACCTCTAATAGAAGCAATAAATCTGGAGTTAGCACACTGAAACATCTTCCTCTCAGATGTAATCATGTAAGCAGAGAGAACATTCTCACTCTGTGACCCATTTTTTGCTGTTTACTTTTTGGAATGAAGAGACACTCATATTGCTCAATCGTGCTGCCACTGCAATACATAACAGACCTTACACATTGTGCTATTGGTAGTATCTGCACTTGAGCCAAAACATGGAGAACCAGAAGAGTCTCTGAAGGGTCAGACACATCCAAGCCCGAGTCCTAAACACTTTTCTCTGTGTTTCTGCACAAGATCGGCAGCAGTGCACTTCCACAAGAGAGCACACACATGTTGTTACACCTCAGTGAAGCATTTAACACTGGAGCTTACTTTTCCCCCCACAGAAATAACTCCATAGGTGTAAAGCACTTTTTTACTGCTACAGCTGCACTGCAGCCAGGGTGTGAGCTAGCACAGCTATTTCTGGTTTTAGAAGTCACAGACCTAAAAGAAACAGACTTAGACATAATTACAGGATGTTAAGAACCCGAAGCCTTAAATCAAAACATGTTTGTTAGTTCAAGATAAAACTCACAACCGAAGTTTCACAGTACCCTACTAAAGCCTGAAAAGATTAAACCGGAGCTTACCTCTCCCCAAAATTTCCCTAGAAGCTACGTCAGTTTCAGCACATAAACAAATTACAGAAAGTGAGGAGCTATCTACTGATTTGAAACTGCTCTCCTTCCCCCCTCCAGCTAGGATGCAGCAAAACGCAGCACGGGAACACCTAAACGTAGCCTGAGGACGAGGGCCGCCTCGTTTCTGGCAGGAGGGAGGGAAGGAGCGCTGGCTGCAGGGGCAGCTCCTCGTCGCACCCTCGCCAGCACCCCGGAACTGCACGATGCTGGGTGCATACAGTGCCCGACCCACGGCGCCGGGCTCCTGGTGGGCTCCTAGCCCGCCCGTGGCCCCCCGGAGGCCCTGTACCCCCGCGGGGCAGCCGGCCCGGGCCCGTTGCAACGGGGAGGAGTCCGCCCCGCTGCGGCCCTCACAGCGTGGCAGGAGCCGTCGGTGCGAGCCGCCGCCCTCGCAGGGCAGCCATAGGGAAAGGCACGGCGGGGGCTCGATCCTCCAGGACACAAAGTTAAACAGGCGGGCTCAGTTCGGTTTCGGACAGCGGGGCCGAGCCCCGGGAACTCCCCAGCTCTCCCCTTACCTGTGGGCCCTCCCCTCCCGGCGTAGCCGCGCCTCCACCGGCTCCGGGCGACCCCCGTCGCCGTCCGGTCCGCGCCGCTTCGCCACCCGCCCCGTCCCGGCTAGCCCCGCCTCCGTCTCGCACACAGCAGCCGCACACAGCAAGGACACCCCGCGTCCGGCCGGGCCGGGCGCTCGCCTCGCTCCCCGCCCCGGGGCCGGGCTTCCCCGACGGGGCGGGTAGGAGTGCCGGAGAGGGCGGTGACGCCGGGCCCAGCCGCACCCCGATTGGGCCGCGCGGCAGTCACTCGGCGCCACAGGCGGGAGGTGGGAGGGGCCGGGCTCCATGCCAGGGCCCGGGCCGGAGCCCCTCCTCCCCCCGCCACTGCAGCCTGCCCCGCCCGACGGGAGCCTCCGGAGGGGTGCCAGTTTCTTTTCCCGGGGCAATCCTCCGGCTTGAGGGGCTCCTCAGCATGGGGTGGGCAGGGTTACCGACTCGCGGGTTCCCTCGGCCCTTTACCCGTCGAACATCCCGGAGTTCCTCGGCGGCCGCGGCGCTCCTTGCTGTGTAGTCTACCTAGATTGCTGCTGTGGAAGGGAAGGAGATCTGCCCACAGCCCTCCAAGAAGCAGTCCCGGTCGCGCAGCTGGAAGGAAACGTCAGACCTACCACCGACCTCATCGCCCGCGATGGGGATGGGCACGCTCTGTCAATTGCCTCATAACCCACCTCTAGAACCATAGAATGGCTCAGGTTGGAAGGGACCTTAAAGATCATCTAGTTCCAACCCCCCCCCCGCCATGGTCAGGGATGCCAATCACTAGACCAGATTGCCCAGGGCCACATCCAGCCTGGCCTTGAACACTGCCAGGGATGGGGCATCCACAACCTCCCCGGGCAACCTGTTCCAGTGCCTAACCACCCTCCTGGTAAAGAAATTCCTCCTAATCTCCAGTCTAAATTTCTCCTCTTGTAGCTTGTAGCCATTTCCCCTTGTCTTGTCACAGTTTGAGAACCTAAAAAGTCTCTCCCCTTCTATCCTATAGTCCCCCTTTAGGTACTGGAAAGCAGCTATGAGATCCCCTCGAACCCTTCTCTTTTTAAGGCTGAACAACCCCAACTGTTTCAGCCTTTCCTCGTAGGAAACCAGCCATGCCTTTTAGCCTCTTGCACGGCAAGATGGTCAGTAGAGGCTTTAGATACTGCTCCTTCAGGTGTAGAGCCAAGCGACTACTGGACCCGGGGACTAGGCTTGGCAGTCAAGTCCAGCCAACTCTTAATTTTGTTTTTAGTTACTCACAGGGGGTTATTTATTTATTTATTTTAAATTTCAGAGTTCTTTCTCCCATCCCTCTAGCCCACAAAGGCTGGGCTAGACAAAACTCTAAATGTAGTTATCTTTGTTTGTGGAAAAAAGGTTTTGGTTGTACTTTGTTTCTGACCACTATTTCTAAAACTGTGGAAATTTCCATTCAAAAGCATGCTGAAAGTAAACATTGCAAATTCTCAACCAAACCAGGAAGGTACCATTTGCTGTTTAAGCACAGTTTGCAAAGAGGGCAAGTTGATTCAAACCACTTTTTTTCTGGCAAATTACCAGCTCCTTGTGCTGGCCACACAGCTGTGGGTGCATCTCAGGTTAAACAGGGGGACTGAGTTTTAGACTACAAGAAAAGAAATACATGCAGCCATGCAACTAAAAATACCTGGTTTTCTTTGCTATCTATCTTCTATTATAAGTGCTTCTGTTTCAAAATTTTGGTGGCTAACTATGGGTTTTGACCCTGCAGCATCCATTTCCACAACCAACCTTTTTCCTCAGCTCTTCATTGAATCTCCAGGAAATGTTAGCACTTTGCTGTTGGCCTATGGGTAAGTGCTAGCACCAGGCCAAATCGCCGGGCTCCCCCTTCCGGCCCTCTGTCCCTTCTGGAATGGTTGGAGTTGGACTTGCCCACTTGGAACAAACACTGATCCTTGCTAAGATCTGATCTTCATCAGCCATTGTTTTGTGAATTGACTGTTCTGTTGATTCCTTTTTTTTTGCAGCTTCATTTTTTTAATGTAGAAGGTGAAGAGTCTTATTAAGGAAGCTAACACAGAAGGGCTTCATTAGCCAGGATGGTGCATGACTGAGATGTCTCTGAAAACAAATCTGAACTGACAGAACGTTTCAAAGAAGGGTTTGAATTCTTTCATCAAAGCACATACCTTTGCAAGTCAAGACAAATCTCTGATAAAGCTTTCTGGTTTGCTTATCTCCCATCTCCCAGAATAGCTTAGCCCTTTTTTGCTCCAGGCTGGTTTGCAAGGAAAGGTTGATTTTCTCCACCTTTGTGAAAAAGCAGCACTGTCTGAGAAGGCAAACATCTCACTTGTCCCTCCTGTGAAGGCCACAGGAGGTTACAACAAGTATTTTCCAACATTCTTCACTGCTTGAGGAGGTGAAGGGAAAGAGCTTTTCACTCACTTTGCAATGGGAACACGTACCATCTCCATGGTTACAAATCAATAAATGGCATTAAGCCTAGTATTTCAAGAGCTGTCAGAGGCATTTTGAAGGCACAGCACACTCTCTCTTTGGGTGGTACTTTGACTCTTCTGCATCTTCACAGAGTGGTACTACTAGGGATATGGTGTTGCAGTGTAGTTACTTTTCAGCTGGATCAGTGGGGTGAGCAGATGCACACTGAGCCTCCAAAATCACTGGCACAAAGTGAGTCAGTGGTGGAGGCACGAACAAGACCATGCCTCCCACTGGCAGTGACTCTCAGATGAAGTCCCTTGCAAAACAGCAAAGCACAGAACTCTTACTAAAGCTGCAGAGCATCTGTTCCATGGTTTTGCCAGTGCCTCACTGTTGAGTGATAAACATTGTGTAGTTTTTAATGGGTTTACCCTTACTACAGTCTCACAAGCACTGCTGTCTCATTTGATACAGTATAAGTGACCCACCTTGGTTAAGTGGGAGCATTAATGACTTCTAGTGATCCAAATTTCAACTTCCTCTGGAAGTCATCTGGTTTTAGAAGCATGGTGGTCATTAGCCTCATGCCCCACTATCAGTGCTAGCTCACAGGCAGGAGCCTGAAATACAACAAGTCACATACATATCACACCCTTTTTGGTTGTATCACAACCTTGTTGGGCCCCAGAAGTTTTCCTTTAGACCAAACCCACTGCCCAAAATACAGCAACTGAAAGAGTCAAGGAATCTCCTTTTCAAAGGCCTGTGGTTTCACACTCAAGCTGTGCACAGCTTTCATTTCAAGACAGCTCAGAAAGTGGGTTCTGTGAGTTGCTCTCTTGATTCCCAGCAGGTGTTAACCCCAAAGCTAAGCCAGGGTGTTTTCAGGTCAGGTCTCTGCTACGGAGTCTCTTGGCACAGTTGTGTCAGCCAGAGCTGTGATGAGATAAGAGCCTTTGAAGGCAGAGCTCTGCCAGCAGAAGCACCTTGTGCAGATGTAGGTATAAGCAGAGAAAACTGCAGTTTTGTCTGGGTAGCTTGTTTTGCCCAAAGAAACTGGAATTTACCCTTTCAGCAAAAGCAGAGTTTTACCACTAGAAGCTGCATCTACCTTGGGAATGTTTGTTCTTCTGACCAACTACTGTAGCTATGCTGTCAAAGCTGTCCTGGCTTTCAGCTACCTGATGTATCCTGGCTGTTGAATAGTCAATAGAGCTAATTGTTTTAGCCAAAATCTCAAGCTTCATATGTCCAATTCTGAGACAAAGCAGTGCACAGTTTCTAGCTGTCAAACCAATAATTTAACCCTCCTCCTCATGTTTAAATTCCCCTCCAATCCCTTCCTAAAAAGGAGAGGAGGAGAGATTCATTTGCCCAAAGGATCGACTTAATCCACAGCAGCTGAAGTACAAAAATGCCCTCAAACTGTACCCCCTAGAACAGTCAAAATTCTGACCTTAACTGTCCCATCCCTGAGTCTTCTCACAGCCAAGCTCTTGAAAACACTAAGAAGAGCCCTGCACACTGAACCTACTGCCAAACTGATCGAAGGGATGCTGCCTTGGCTGTGCCCTGCTGGCCAGACAGATCTGCTTAGGGCCAAAGTGCTTCACAAGAGCAGAGTTTCTAGTTTGAATCCCCCAGAAGAAGGTGGCCATTTATGAAATGACTGCTCCTGTGTCTGGGATTGTTTCAGGTGCCTCTCATTGTCAGAAGTGGGGTTACCTGCAGGGCCGAGACCCTCCAGTTGCAGTATGGGGTGGCACTGAGGCACCCAGTCCTGCTGGCCACACTACTTCTGATCCAAGCCATGATGCTGTTGGCCTTCTTGGCCACCTGGGCACACTGCTGGTTCATGCTCAGCCACTGTCAGTCAGCATTCCCAGGTCCTTTTCTTCTGAGCAGCCTCCCAGCCACTCTATTCTCAGTGTAACACTGTACAGAGTCTCCTGAGCAAACCTCTGAGCAAGGCAATGCATTAGCACAGAGCAGAATAGCTGAACAGCTGCATTCACACCATCCAGTCCCTCTGCCACACAGCTGGCAAAAGCAGCTGCAGTGCTTGGTGCCAGCCCCACTTCCAGAGCTGCAGATATCTCTTCCTGGCACACTGCAGACATAACTGTAGTGACTTACTCCAGATCACACAATGAGTCACTGTCAAAGCCAGCTCGGTCAGCTGGCCTCTAGGCTCAGGCTTTATCCGGCCTTCAGGAGAGGAAAACAACACCAGCTCAGACATTCCTAACCACTAGGGCTGAGAGGGACAGAGAGGAAGGCAAAGCATCCTGCCTAGATGAGAGCAGGAACTGCGTCGCTTCCCGGTTCCGAGAGCACAAGACGTGTGCACCTTGTTTATTCCTGGACTGACTTCTCTACAGATGCATCTTGCTGGTAATTCACTAAGGTGGGAAACAAGGCCAGGCTCACAGGCTGAGTCATCTTGGTCATGCACATGATAGGAAGGGATGTTGTCAGGTGACAAGCACCAAGCAAGTGAATCACTTGAAATTATTAAATTTTTCTGCTCTAGAGAAACAAGAGGTGGTAAGCAAAATGTTAGAGGCTGACTAGAATAGTCACCAAGCTGTCCTACTGTATCAGTCAGTGTGATATTTGCCATGCTTCAAGCAAAATGACAGAGAACCATAAACCAGGGATTATTTTATTCTGAAAGAAAGAAGAGAGAAACATGGAAAATAGAGCTCATTGTAAGGGCAAGGTGATGGTGATCGTCAGTTCAGCTACTATCAGTTTTGGTCTCCCCCTCTCTCTCTCCAGAGATTTTATACTTTAGGAATGAGGAGACTAAAGCCTTCATTCAAGGAAGATACCTATTTTTTAGGTTAGAAAAAACATCAAAATGATCTTTATTCTCCACATCACTTGTGTGCCCTGTCTTCTTGTGTTAAGGATAAGTAGAAGAAAAGACAAAGGGATTTTAAGTGGGTAATAAGTCATGTCTGAGTTAGTGTGGCTGACATGAAAAGTTTATAAATAGAACTTCACTAAACACAAAGAATTAAAAATATTTACATCATTTACCTAAAACAAACAATCAAGGACCATTCATGAGACAAATCACAAGGGGGAAAAAATAAAATCACACTTCTTGTCAGAAGGTGTGCAGGATGAACTGAATTTCAGTTATCTGCTGGTTAACAGGAGGAAGAGTTGCCTCTTTCCATTACAAAAGTGTCTGAATATCTTATTGAAGTTATTACACAGACAATTTAAATCTAGATGTCAAAATGCTTTTTCAGATTGCATTTATTCAACAATGTCTCTGTTGAAGCTGGTTAAATGTTTTAACTTCCATCTCAGACAATGTGTCAACTTTGACATGTTGAGAGAAATAGCAATGCATTTGGGTTGGGATGAAAAGATGAGTATTTAGGATTTTCATTAAATGAAATATTCCAAGAACTGTAGCTAAGCAAATTCATATGAAAATCAGAATATAAATCTTGAGCTATTCCATGGGAATGCATGAATGTCCATCCACCATTAAGCCTGATCAAAGCAGTGCTGACCAAGCAAGAAGGTGAAGGCTGGGGTGGATACACACTGGCAAAACCAAATAGCACAGTAGTACTGCCAGGCTGCGGGGTCACTCTCTCTTGTCAAGTTGAACTTTCTGCATTGATTTTAGGTGCCCTGCTGCCACTGCAGCTCCTTCAAAGGGATGAGATGGACATCCTGACTGTAACCTAGGTTGCAGAAACGAGTGGGCTTGTGAATGACGAAAGGTTAAACACGTGCAAATGAAAAAGCAAGGCACAGAAAGCAGGCAAGCCTAACAAAACAACCTAAGGGTGGGTATGTGAATGTGCATCTCAGAGGAAGTTAATTATCCTCTGAGTCCTAATCTTGCTGAAGGTGGAAGGCTCACCTCCTCAGACAGCTTGGCTTCATGAAAAGACCTATGGCTGTCACCTCTCGTTGGCTAAATGCCATCATGCAAAACGGTTTTACTAGCAGCTCATTAATACACAATTTGCTAATGCACAGGCATGAGGACTGGGATCCTGCATCAGCAGTCCTGTTGTGGCAGTTTTGTCTTAGTGCCAAAACTTCTGAGAACATTTTTAAAGAGACAGTTCTTCAATTCAAGTAACAGTGCACAATGCACTGCAGGTTTCATTGAGACCTCTGAGAGCTGAAGATCTGCTTCAGCTATGCCCATGTTCTACAAAAATGACTTTGCTTCCTAAAATAAATATTTTATTTTTAAAAGGTTCTTAAAGGAAGTTTCAAATTTAAGTGATCAAAGTTACTGTCATTTCTTCTTAACATCTGTGGATATTTCTTCTAATCCTGGGTTTGGTAAAGAACTACTTCAGCATTTCCAAGTAACTTACTCTTCAGTTCCCCTTATGCAGAGGGCTTCTTGTATAACTGCATATAGCTCTGACATATTTGTACCTATTCTGCCTTAAAATTCAAACAAAAGTATCAGGAAGTTCAGCTATGAGGCCTTTAATTCATATACAAAACACGTGCAAGGAACATTCAAAAGAAATCTCAATCCAACTTAGGCATCTGAGGAATGACATTTTCACATTTAAGCTAAAACAGGAACCAGAAGTAACCATTGTCTTTTGGCAAGTGTTTGCAAACATAAATATCTCCCTTAATCTTTGGAAAGCAGGAGTTTAGACTGCATGAGATTTAAAAATCCCAGTTTCTTTTGAAGTATATGCATATACTTTCACATATACATAAGTAAACACTTAAGTTGGATTCATTAATAATTCAAAAGCCCTCATAAGATGTAAGACCATTTAAAATAAAGCATGAAATTCTCACCCTAGGTATTAAAACATAAGTTTAATAGATACATTTTTAGATGAATGAAATCAAATTCAAGGTGAAAACCATAAATGTTTGCTGTTACAGTTCAAAAGAACATAAAATCACCAAACTGATGCAACTACCATCTGAACATCTGGAACAAGAGCTGGCTGAATTGAACCAGCTTTTGATAAAAGTGATTTGTCTACATGTGCAGAGAGAATATTGGAGCTGAACAAGTTGAATAATCTGAAACAGAAACAGCAATAAGTTCAAAGCCAAGAAACTGGTGGGGAATCAAGCACCAAAAGCTTGTGTTCCTCACTTAGTTGTGAATAAAAGTGAGGAATGCAAACAGCATCTCTCTCTGTGCTTACATTTGGAGGGGCTCTGTGATCAAGCACTTAGATTCACTAGCTGCCTGTGATCCTATGATCACAATGGTGAGCTTCACAAGATTCCTTCTGTGGGCAGCACACCTGTAATGGCCTGCCTGGTTAGTTGGAAACACCAAAGGAGAGAGGGGTTTTGAGCAGTGCATGTGCACTGACAACCGAGGCATGAACCAACCCAGATGGGAAGCATGCAGGCAGCCACCCAGGCTGCTTGGAAGCAGTGGGCTTTCATCCTTGCACATGAGCACTGCAGGGGTAAAACACCAACTACTGCCACGTAAAATCTTTGTTTTCTCATTTCTCCATGAGATGGGTACATATTTTTCTTTGCCTCTTTTCATCCAGGCCTAGCTTGACATTTTTTTGTGTGCTGGTCTGGGCAGGCTGGCTCCAGGCTGCCTTCTCTTCACTTGCCACCTACAGCCCACACTTACTTTTAGTTTCAGGACCCATACATGTGTAAGCAGTAGTACCTTCGTTAGGAGAGAACAACATATATGAACTAAATACCTGGAAGTGTCTGTATCTCCTCGGCCACAATGCCTTTTACCCCCCAGCCATCTTGCTTCTGCCTTACTGGTAATGCCAAGGAAAAGAGAGCAACTTAGGCAAAACTTTTGCCAAGGTTAGCAATCAGCAGCAGATGTCAGCAGCTCTGCTTTCCAGTCCTCCAGCCCAGCACCATGTATCCCCTTCACATTGTTATTGTTAGGCATTTCATCAAAAATTCCTCCTAACAAATTCATTACAAGAAATTACTGCAAAATTTTTCAATCTGAATCCCTGTCCTGCAAACAGGGCATCACTGGGGCATTTCAGTAATACAGGATGAAAACTATGCTGCATTTCTTATAATAAAGTATGGAAAAAAGACTTACAAATTAAAGGCCTTTCATATCCTTTATCATCATGCAGCCCACAGGATCCCTATCAGGTACAGTTATCAGTTTGAGCTGTCATCTACCAAGTCTGCATAAAGTATGTGGTGGTATTTTTAAATTGTACATGTCTTATTTTACATATGGAAGGACATTAAGGAAAGCTCCACTCCTGCTCTGCATAAAAATGATCCACCTGATTGCTCCTGAATTAAGGGGGAAGCATGTGTCAATGGAGAACTGGGAGACTGACACAGACCCCCAGTGACTTCAACCAAAATGAGTTTCAGGCAGTTTAAAAAAAAATTTGTCTCATCCAACCTGAATGCAGCCATGGTATTTCCAAAAAAAAAGGGTGCTGGAAGCAAGTTCTTGCTCTGTTTAGAGCTCACTTCCCCTCCTCTGCCTCAGGTCTCAGGACTGATCTAAAGATGGAATTTGCTTTCAGTAGGGAAGCAGCTAGCCCAAGCATTGTGCAGGCCTGCCAGTAGCTTTTGGAGATTTACAGGGGGAAATAATCTCTGTAAATAATGATTTGAACTTCCAGCATCCATTAATTATTACTGTGAAAATGGGTGAAAGAGAGTCCACAGCCTATTGCTATGGGGAGGACTAGAATGAGAGGAGGTAGCTTGGGAGGAAACGAATGGGGAGGACAAACATGGGAGATGTTGTGCTCACATGCACCTCAGATGGAAGTTCACTGGTTCTAGAGACTCCAACACTACAAGAAAAGATTGCTTATGTGTCCCAAGGTCTCTCACTGTGCCTGGGCTAGGAAGCAGCAGCCCCTCCAGCAGGACAGTATAAAGAGAAGGACTGAGGAGGCAAGGACAGCATAATTTTGAACACAAAACAGAATCTCAGCAAGAAGAGTTGCCAAGAGACACAATGGCAATCTCCAGTCATATTACCCTTGTCTTTCTCCTCCATCCCTTGCAGTAACCTACTGTAGATACTTGCATTTTGCTTGAAACTATGTAAGCAGCTTCCAGAGGAAAGAACCTGTAAGAGGTTCCAGAGGCAGCACACCACAGAGCTGTACCTCCATATTCATGAGGTATATACCCTGATGGCACAGGAGGAGCAAGTGTATCTGTCTGGCAGCTGAAATCTGTGTCTGCACTATGTTCAGTGGGGGTTGGTATCATTTATTTGTGGGTGCCCTGCAGCACATCTGCCTATCTGCTTGAATGATCCCACTTCACAGAAAAAGCCCCCTCCAGCTTTTTAGACAAGCTTGCAGGAAGCAGAAATGTCAAACCACCACAAAATGATACTTAAAGCATTTCCCACCAGAGCAGGCAGACCTGGAGGGGATGTTTCTGAACCTAAGCTAGCACAACCTTTGTTTGGTATAACATCCAACTGTGTGTGCACCAGTGTACTCACTGGTGACTTACCTGGCTCTGTGGCCATCCATATCTGTCAGTTCCATCCCAGATTCCCCATGGTGACATATGAGGCCACATGCTGAGAAAGATAGTGCCATTGCTGACATTTTATGTGGCTATGGAGGCTGGGGAGCAGGCATGGTACCCAGGGAGGATTGAACCATTCAGGTTCTTTGCACATTCCTGGCCTCTGCTGCTCATACAAGATGGTGAATCTTCTGCTCCCATCTGCTTTGTGGTTACTGGGACCAACATTTTGCACAGTTTCAGAGCAATCTAAATGAATTTTCTTCCCTAATATGAGTGCTGTCTCTGTGACTTTCAGTTACAGCACTGCTCAGCTCAGTAACTGGCAGTAAACAAAGCACTGCAAATCCTAACTTTAGGAATCTCATTTAACTAAAGGTGGGATTTTTCTTTTTAAAGAATCCTTTAATCCTAGATATATTTCTAAGTAGCTGTCTTGGCAGTAATAGCTGATGGATGAAGAGTGGATCATCAAGGTCAGGTCCAAAACAGAGGTTAGCTGCACCTGATACAGGGAAGTGTGTAGATTCAGGTACTTCTACACACAGCCTTGTCCTAGAGATTTCACACCTCTCTTAGTCTTAGGGAATATCATCAGTTTACACTCTGCACACTGCAAGGAACATGTGTTAAAATCACCTAAGGGAACAATTCTGAGTACAAACTCAGCAATCCCCAAGGTAAATCTGCAGTTCCCATGCTGTGTCTTGTGGCTGCACAATTCTTTTCAGTGAGACACTAAAGCCTCTATAGTCTGTATTAATGTGTGAGGATAGCAAATCTACAGATGCCATTGGCACTGTGCTGCACTGCAGAATTATGTCTTCTCTGCATCATTACTTAGGGTTGAATATTCAACTATAGAGAAGACAGCTGGGTGGGCTATTGTGAGACAGGAAATACTATAGATAGCAGCATAGCATCACATTTGCTTTTAGCACAAAGCTCATCTTCACATGCCATTTTGTCCAAAAGCTTAAAAAGTCAAGGCACAGTAAGAACTCAGACTTACTGGCAATGTGGTGAGATTTGAATATAACCAGTGATTGTCATAAGAAAAGTGTAGGGCTAATGTGCAGGCAAGTTATTTCCTTCAGACAATCACAGAGGAGCTCCATATGCTGGTTTTCTAGTCAACAGCTGTGTCTTAGCTATTGATTTAATTTTAATTAATCAAGCTGAAAAACAGCATTGCTGCTTGCAAGTGCAGCTTCTCATAGGCAACTCAAGTTTGCTTCATCCTGCTTATTCTGCTTATTCAGCCAACAACAAAACCTTTAGTCTAAACTGCAGCAGCATTCCTTAACAGGCAAGAAAAGTCAACAGCAGGAGACAACAAACTTCTCAAGGGCTTGAAGTCTGGCCACTCCAGCACTCTCTGATATTCCTCTTCTTGATTTTAACCTAACAGGACACTAGTTCATTAACAAACTGGCAAGAACTTTCCATCCCACACCTGAACTACAGTACAAGCTACAACATTGATTTCCTTATATTGGTATGGCACCAGCTACCTACATGTTGTCCAGAAATGCAGCTCTAGCTTGACAATAATTACATGTAGCAATTATTAACTCTCCATATGTGCTGCCTTCCCAGGCAGGAGAGTCCCACTAATGTATGGTGTCCTTCTGCCTTGTGCACTTTATGATTGTTCTTACTGTAGCAGTAAAGCAATTCTTAAAAACAAAAAGCCTTTGAAGTGTGGAGTACTTTGAGCCTTGCTTTCATGGATGGGAAACAGACAACTGTATTAAGTGAAGTCCAAAGGTCACACAGGTTGCCTGCAGCAGAGCAGCAAAAGTAGACACAGATATCCAAGCACCAGGCTAGTTGTTTAAAATGCACAATTGTTGAACTCAGGATCCTTGCACATGTGATGTAAGGCAGTTTGTGATGTCTCAGCTGAGAATTTTCTCTTTCCTGCCTGCTCTCCTAAGATCCAGTTGCAGACATCATCCTTTACCTGCCCTCAGAACTGAGAATGACAAACATCTNAATAAAAATTGCAGTGGCAGAGCTTCCTGCTGTTTTCCATCTCTTTCATGGGTTTACAAACATGTCTGCCTCACCACACATCTCTGAATGCAATGTGTGTATAAAGAACCTGCCCAGCTCCTTGTGAGGTTCAGTAAAACCTCCCAGGAGCTATCATGAGGGCAAACAAAGTCACAGACACTAATGTTAAAGCACTGGAGTCCATCCATCTTCCCAGCCATTGCCAAGAGGCAACACTGCTGCAATCAGGATGGTTCACTCCTGCCCTTTTCCCAAAAGCACAGGATTTTATGAGTGATACAGTTTCACCTAGCTGACAGTCTCAGCCTTATTATGCCAGTGAAAATAGCACCTAGGTTTTTGCCTTAGGCTCTAGGATCCTGACTGGCTTTGAAACAAAAATCTGAGGCATAATGGTCACAGGAGTCTCTGTAGTTTGTGATGTCTCAGCTGAGAATTTTCTCTTTACTGCCTGCTCTCCTAAGATCCAGTTGCAGACATCACCCTTTACCTGCCCTCAGAACTGAGAATGACAAACATCTCACATGCATAGCACCCTTCAACTACAAACCTACTAAATTAATGAGGATCAAAACCTGTGAGTAGTTTTGGGTACTGGATGCTCATGCCCAGCATGTGAGGGATAAGCCTTTAGGTAGCAAAAACCAAATATGATGATAACTGGTGCTATGCTATGACCAGGGTTTGGATAAATGACAAAGCAGCCAAGGAAATGAAAGGTGAAACTGATGCATCTTCTTAGGGAGAGGAAGTATCTCTGCATCCAAGTTGAGGTATGTCAGAGAGAGCACAGCAAGAAAAAGATCCATGAACCAGGATCTTTTAGCATAGCCATGGGACAAAGGCATTTGATATCTATATCCATGTTTTTATGTCTGTAAAAAGACTGACACATAGGTTCAGGAGGTAATGTTTGAAGTTGCATAGTGTCTAAACATACACAGAACTATACCTACAAATAACTATGCTAAGTATTATTTTTAGTCTACATTCTGCCAGTCCTTGGAGCAGAGAAACTTCATTGGTAACATTATTAATCCAGGTTATTTTAGCATTAATAAAAGATTAAGATAAAAGACCTCCCCTTCCAAAACTACAGGTAGAAACTCCACAACAATTGGATTTGGTGAGCTTCAAACAGCAGTAACACCCATGGTATGCCAGGAGGGTTTAAGATTCAATGGTCTAATTCCTCTTCTCAGGATTAAACTCATTTAAGTGATGTAATTCTGCCACAATATTGACAAATGACCCCAAAAGAAAACCCAGATAATGAGATTTTGTAGATCAAGTTAGTCTCACACCAGGTATCTCATTATGAAGACTAGGTAAAAACCTGTTTGAATCCTCATTTCAGAAGGCAAATGAGGTGAGACACAGCTCTGAGTTACCTCTGTTACAAGAGTGAGATTGGGGGCAGTGCATAACACTGAAACATGAAAGTGTCTTAGTTCTGTATGGCTCTGGTCTAATTTGCACTTGTCTTTATACTAAGACTTAATATATGTGGAAAAACATGTGCATGTGCAAGTGCCTGAGGAGCAGATACTTCTGAAGGAGGAGCACCTCACTCCATTACACACTTTGAGAATACAAGCCAAAGGAGAGCACTAAACTCACTCCTTCTCCACAGAAGGGCTTGAGGAGTGCATGTCATGAGGCCAGCTGGTGACTCCAATCCCAACCAACAATTAGTCTTAATTTTCCTTTCCAGGTGTACATAAAGATGTCACCTACCTGGAAAAAACCTTTCAGCAATGAATGATCAGTTTTGATCAACAAGCAACGTGGCTGTTTCAGGAGAGACTCATTCACTCTTGTGAACAGAAGTGTGCTGGCTGCCTCAGCTCATTGCCAAAAACACACAGCAATCATCAGAGCAGCTACAACACTGAGAACTGACAGGCAAAGACAAAAATCTGGAAGTGGTATCCTGAGCTTACAAAAGGGAACTCACATCTGCTTAGTAAAGTTTGCAGCTATTTTTGTATGGCTTTGCTTAAGCTAAATGGTGGCTGAACTCACATGTTTATCCTGGCACTGCTCTTCAGCTAAGGTTCCTATTGCCACAGTGGAAGCTCTGCTCAGCCCATCCAACATTTGTCCTGAAGTTTCAGCAAAGGGCCCAGGAACTCCAAAGTGTTGCTTTGATGTAGAAAGAACTTTGATTTATTAGTGTTTGTTGAAATATATTCTTGATTAAAGGCTACTAATACCTTTTCTAATGTTAATAATCCTGTGCATTTCTTTGAGAACTATTTTTGCTAAACTTGTTGCACTAAAAATAAGATTGGGTTTAAAACTGAGGGGCAGATCACTTCTGTTTAATTTTTCACTACAAATTTACAAATATCTTAATAACATTTTGATGCTGCAAACCTTTGCCAGAAAGTGATGTGTTTTTCCCTGTGGCTCCATCTGTTTTTTTCTTATTTTCTCTCTTCTTGACTTCCAGTGTGGAATTTCTGTGCTGCCACAAGCTTCCACTTAACCACCAAATAAAGAAGCAATTTAACCTGTGGAGGTTAATTCTACCTCATACATTCCAAGTGTAAATACTTTCTATAAACATGTGACTAAATCTGAACAGAGCTAGTCAAGTGAATAAAGCTACTTACATTAAAATATCTGCAAGATTTTGAAAGCCCTATTCTCTACTAGTCTGTCTTAATGCCTTAGCTTGATTAAAGCAGGGTACCAAAATCAGGCTGAAAGCAGCAAGATGAGGAGTTAGAAATGGTAACTTGCAGTCCTTCTAAATGGGATCATGTTTATTAACACAAACAAGCAGTTCCAGAAGTGCAAGCCCCACTCAGCACTGTGACTAACTCCTTCCAGAGTGCTAAAGGGAACTTTCAGGTCCTGTTGAAATAATCTATAGAAACCTGAAATCAACAATTTTGAAACAAGTTTGATTAGTCAGTGACTGCCTGAAAAGGCAGCAGTTGCATACTAGCCTAAGCAGGAAAATAATCCACTTGAAAATATTTTCCCCTCAGACTGCTATCAGTAATCCTCTTCACCACTCTGAAAGTTCCTAACCCTTATGCTTATCACCAGATCTCAAAGGCCTTCCAAGTGATTGTGAAAAAAAATAAAGCTTAGTAGAATCTGTAAATACTTGTTTTAAATACATCAAAGGTGGAGATAAAGAAGAACAAACAATCCAGCCTCCTTTGCTTTATCACACAGCAACTGACAGAGCACCATGCCCCAGCCCCACTCATACAAGCATCTTGCTTGTAGTATGCTATAGAATTACAGTTTTGATTTGTCATATAAATAATTGTCCTAATTTTTTCCTGTAAACAAAACCAAGACCTAACAACAAAAACAACATTAGGAAAAACAAATTAAAACACCAAACCCAAACATATTTTTTTCCTCCAGCTGTATCTGGAGTTTCATTCCATGGGATCTTTATCTGCAAACTCCCCCAACACTAGAGTGTTTCCCATGGCTTTCCACCAAAGCAACTCTAAGAACTCTGGAATAACGACCTCTGATTTCTGAGCTACACAACACATTTTTATATTGGAAACTTCAAGTTCCTTGCAGAACTTGAATGACAATGGCCCCAAGAGTTAAAAATATCACAGGAAACTAGATACATAGATGTGGGTTCTTTTGAAAAGACAATCTAGGAGCAGGCTGTAGATTACTGTAATAAACCACAAGCAAGACAGCTCTGAAATACTCCATGATTTTAAAAGTTTTAAAACTGGGGATTCATCCCCCAGGGCTTACCAAATGGACAAACCAAATCAGGCTCAGGAAAGCTCCTGAGCTGCAAGCAGTTGAAGCATCTGCTGTACTTATCCTGCTCTTAACTTTTTCTCATCAGAAATCTGCCTGCTATTCCTTAGGCTGGGCTGCCTCCTATTGCTTGGGATGGGGCTAGGCTGGGCTGTGTCATGTTAACAGGTGAGATCCTGGCCCAGCAGCCTGCCTGTTCCAGTGTTTCAGGCCTTTACTGAAACTCATTAGACAAAACTGCCTAATGGTGCCTGATATGGACTTTATCTCTAAAACAGTCTGGATAAGCTAAATTAATGATCAGTTTAATTTACTGAAGTGACAGATCACAGGTTTGGGAATGCTGGTGCTAAGACGAGTAACTGTAAGAAATTTGAACTCAAACTAATAATTATTCAAATAATTAAGAAAAAAAAAAGTAAAATCTTTAAAATAACACTGAAATATGATAGAGAGAAATGCTAGCAAAGATGTTAGGCTGTGTATTGAAATGCTCAATTCTTACCAAGAGAGCAGCATCTCTCTTCCTGGGGTCAGAGAAAAAAGAGAACCTCTTAGGTTGTCCTCTGGAACAGCTAAATTGTAAGGTCTTCAGTCTGTCCCCCACCAACAAGGAAATGTTCCTCACATGATTGTCAAGGGAAGGTGGTGACTATCAACAGGATTCAGAACTGGCACCTTCCCTGCAGGAGCAGTAGCTGGACATTTCTCACTTTTGGATGTTGTATTTTTAAAATAGTTTTTAATAATAGAGAAAGAGAGAAAGAATGGAGATTGATTGCCCTTCTGGAAGTGTGTGTGTGTTGGGGGGGATGAAAGGGAGGTGTAACCAGCTTTCAGAAGAGAGAGAAGGGCAGAATCCTCTTGGCTAAGGATCAGTGCGCCATCTGCAGGGAAAAAGGTCCCTGGCAAAGGGAGTGTCCCCAGGCAGGAAAGCTGATTTAAGTCACCAGAATGTAAGCGTTGTCCAACATGTGTCTGCACATGCACATACCGGCTACACAAACCTGATCAGCTAAGCATTGAACCCTTGCCAGTATCACTGTTTCAGATGGGGGTTGTACTGACATCTTTCAGTGAGCATGAGAAGACCATGTGTGATTGGCAGAGTGCTGCACTTTGTTTGACAATGAATATGGCTTAAAGGCCAAGCAACATTTGCTACAGGATTAACATCAATCAAAACCCCAAAGTAACTCAGGCATCGTAATGAAGACTTAAGTCGATTGCACACAAAAGCTGCATATACTAATGTAGTCTAAGCCATAAGAGTAAGTTACTGATTTTTAGTTTCAAACCAGAAGGAAACCCAAAGTCCATCACATTGGAAGTCACAACATAGCAAAAAGAACTGACCATAATAACACTGAGATTATCACACACTGAGATCAGAGGATTTGAATGGCTAAGACACAGATGTTGTGAGTAACTTCAGAAGTGACTTATTCTACCTTTATCAAGGATGTTTCAACTCCATTCTTAACTTTCTGAAGGTGAAAAGGGTTAGGAGGAAATACATAAGGAACATTGTCTAGAGCCCTCAGGCAAAATATAAATACAAATATTTGTACTTTTATTTCCCATCTATTTCAAATTAAGACTTAAAAATATTCTATGCATGTTGCAACAATTTATAGATGGTTGCTGGATGTGATTTTACATTTTTAAGAGACTTATTAGCTCAGGACTGGTAACACAGTTCAGTTACACTTCCTCTGTAAACCTCTCAGTCCAGTGATTAAAAAATTGTTCTCTAGGTATGGTGAAAAAAATAAGCAATCTCTGTATAACTCCAAGTAAGCTGAGTTTTCTGTCAGAACATCTGTTGTCTAGATTACTACTTGAGATCCTAATAGCAAGAAAAGAGTAGCAAGATAAGCAACACATTGTCTGTATGGGTTTGCAACATATCAACTCCAAAACTTAATGTATGCTCAAGAACCTGATCCCCTAGTGGAATGCTAACAGCCACAACGGTTAACAGGCACCAACTACAAAGCCAAGTCACCCATGCATAAAGGTGTGAACAAAACTCTTCCTTCCTGTTCTGTATCCAACAAAAATCATTCATCCACAAGATTCAGATACTTCTAAACTTAGTAAGGTTAAGGTAATGAGAGTTATAAGATTCTCCTTTCTTCTCACTTCTAAATTGAGAGGAGTCTATTAGTACAGAGAAGCCCTCACAGGCACTGAGTACCCCACTTGGTTGGATGCTGTCCTCCATCAGGCAGCTTCTTCCTCCAGACAGCTTTTACTTCCTATTACCCATCCCAGTGATGGGCAAATGGAAAATGACACCAAGAGGTGAACAGATTTGTACATACACCAGGACAGTGTCAAAAGCATACAGAATTGGATCTGTTGAAGCTCAGATCATCCTCCAGTTGATAGTGACAGGAACTTAGCTAGTCCCTGAAATAATCACATCAAACAACTCCAGGATAAATTTAGCAAGCATTTATTG
The DNA here is from genome assembly GCA_013399015.1 of Galbula dea. NCBI lineage: Eukaryota > Metazoa > Chordata > Aves > Piciformes > Galbulidae > Galbula > Galbula dea. The sequence goes on from VWZX01000730.1 coordinate 1,379,778, forward strand.
AAACTGGCCAGTCTGTTGGTTCTCATCTTTTTTATGAGATTCATGTTCCACTCCTATCATCATTGCAGATCTTATTTCTAGGCAAAATGCATGTATAAAGGTATGCAAAGCTTCCTTTGAGTACAGCCCCTTAATTTCTTCCAGATGCCTCCTATTTCAGTTACCTCCTTTAAAAATCTTTGTCATTTTTTACTGCTCTCACTAGTAATAAATAAAAAAAACAGGGGTAATTCACATCCTAAATATTGTCTGGCAAGATACTGAGGATGCCAGTGCTCTTTAAACCTTTTCTCCTTTTCCCCTTTAAGTCAAGCAAAGAGAAGAACTGGATACTGTTACATACCCTGCAGATAATATTGCTACATCTTTAACCACATCTCCTACTAGGCCTCAGAAAAAGTAACCAAATTTGTAACTCTGGGGGGAAAAAAAAGTTACAGAAAAGTTTACAAGAATTTGAGAAAAAGGTGATGTAAAGTGCCAAGATGGATGTGCACAAGGATGTACAAGGGAGGAGAACTGCTGCCATTTATCTACTAAGGGACTCAGAACTGTCCCAAGGCTGCTGATGCAGCCTGTAAGTTTTGTAACGTCCAGCTAATTGTTGTTTCCCTCCTGTATTTATGTGTTGAGACTCTTTTGGAAAACATTTCCAAAATGCACGTTAAAACCATTCGAAGGATCCGTTCAAACTTCATACATGGCACTACATATCCTGGCCAGTGAGTGTCACTCCTTCCCAGTGAGTAACAAAGGCATCATTTTGCCAGAGCAGGATAGGCTGGACATTTTACAGATAAGGGATAGTTTCTGGTATTATCAGTCAGAGTCAGACTGTCTGAAGACAGCAAAAATAACAGGAGTATTTTAAGGTAGATATAAAAACGAATACAATACACAAAATGGTCCTGTTCCAGGCTGTGATCTTACAGTACATAATCTCCCTTTCACCATACGAAGCTGGGACTGCTCTCCCCTCTCTCTGGATATGTGTGTCCTGGAGGGTGAGGCAGGAAAGGGCCGGAATTGAGATCCTTGAGGTGCCACTCAGGACCTACAGTTTACAAACTAGCCCCTGAGATGGGTTTAGCTGCTGCTGGCGATGCCCTTGCCATAGCAGTGGAGCTGTTTATACCCTCAGGGCTCAACACTCATCAGACATGCCTTTCCCTTGCTGTGTGCATTCCCCAAAACTCAGCTGTGACTTACTTCACTACACAAAAGCCCTTCAGCTAGATAATTACAAATAGCTTATATATGTCTCCAGCTTAAATTATATCCCAAAGCTATGCTTTTCAAAATTTCTTAGATAATTTATTTACCCTATTTACTATTTGCTCCAGCAAGATGTGAAGCCAAAACATTCTGTTCTACTAACACACCAGCACAGAAGAAATCTAGTTGCTTCAGCTGGAGTTAAATTACAAAAAATAGAGTTTGGATTGAGGCTAATATGTTCAAGTAAATCTATGTGCAACTACATCCATTCAAACTTCAGCTTTTTTTCTTGATGATGGACTACAGAGTTGTCCAGCAGAAACTGACAGCTTTCAGACAGGCTGTTGTTAAGGAAAATAAATGAGTTTAGGCAACAGAAAGTTCTTTGAGGGGCTCCAGAGGCATGGGCTGCTTTCTAGTTTAAGTGGTTATTTTGTGGGAGGAAAAACCAGGAGAGCATTTCCATTTTTTCATGCTATAAAAGTGCCAATGTTCCTCTTCCCGAGTGCATTAAGCACTTTGCTTTCTTCTAAATGGGACTATATCGTTTTATGTTAAATAGCCATGTGCTTCTAGAAAGCTTTCCAGACAGTCTGAATAAAATCTCATTCCTGGTTCTTAGACATTTTTGTTATCCAAAGGAGTTTCTGACTAAATAATAAAGAGAAGGTTGTCCATGTGCCTTTGTAGGCAAGTTTTGATGTCAGTTCTCATAAATCTATTTCCAGGTTCCTGAAGCTTGATGTTTTGTTGAAAGGTCTTACATATGTGACCATACACAAATTAGAGTTGGTTGGAAATTTTGGTAAAGGAACCAGTTTTTCTGCTGAAAGAACCAATATGTTAAAATTAGAAAGTAGTCTGGGAATGTGTTGGTTTCAGCAGAACTAGAGAAAGAGACCAGACAGGTTTTAAGGGAAGCTTGCATAGCTTTGGACTTAGTAACAGGCATCCTGCCTGGAAGGGAGTTTGGGCATATATGACTTTCTGTTTTGCCTCAGAATAAAATGTTTTCAGGGATTTGAAGCCCTCAACCAAAGGAAATTCCACCTAGAATATGGGTATATGAGGATGTGTGTTTTCAGTCTTTTCTTCAGCTCATTCTAGGTTGCATCCAGACATGCCTAACAGCCCCATTGTTATCAAACAGCCCCATGGCTCCTATTAGAAGTAACTAGCTAATATTTGTGCAACACCTAGAAAAAATTAAAAAGTAATTTCCAAATACACACAACTATTCTGTATTTTTCCTGAGACCTTTCACCTGAATATATCTACATTTTCACAAACCAGTTCAAATCAACTGCTAATACCAATGCTCTATCATCACAGCACGAGCCACACATCACACAAAGATCTCTCACTTCAAACCAACTTTCTGAATCAACTGCCCAAAGATAAGCTATTTTTAAAACATCCACAGCTCCTGCTAGTAATGAGCACTTCATATTTTCAGAGTATTTAACAGTCTAACATATTTGCTGCTCATTAAAGAGCACCAAGGTTTGGAGTTTGCCTTTTCTCTGAGCTCAGCTGGCAGTAGACCAGAACTGACAAATTACACTCATACATCCATTACAACTGCCAGAAGCACTGATCTTATAAAATATTTTTTTCCAGTGCCCTGTCATTCCCATGATTTAAGCTCCCCAATTCAATCCAGTGCCTATATCTTCCACTAATGCCTGTGATCCTGTTTGTCTTATTTGCTCTTATCTCTGTATGGCTTGTAAGCAGAATCTATGTATGTCCTCTCCTTCCCTGGGCAAAGGAATCCAGTTTCCATTTTGATTCTCTATCACTAAGACTTTCTAGAAAAGGCCCAATCAGTTCTTTAGACATTGACAGAAACAGTACATCATCATGACTTCATGATCAGTGTTCATGATTCTGATATATTTAACATCAACCTTGAAACCTCAGTTGGTTTCAGCATGTGATCTACGACACATCTCCACAGGGGCAGGAAATTACTACCACCATTTACAAAGTAACACCAACTGCTTTGTAGTACTCCCATTAATTAATGTTTCTTAGGTTCATAATCAAAAAAAAAGGAAAGAATAAATGCATGTAATGATGCAAATACATCCAGTAATAACTTAATGCCAGCCTGATTTTCACAAAGACAGCGGAAACATTTTTCTTCTTGAATTTGATACCATGTGGAGTCAACAAGTTAATGAGCAATTGTAATGTTAACATGAAGGAAAAGCTTTTTATTTTGCTGGTTTCTATAAGAACTGAGGGGTTTTCCACAAAAGCCTAACCAAATCCCACCAACAGCCCCTTCTCAATGCCACACTACAGTTTTTGTTTTCACTATAGAAACAAATCGTTTCACTATAGAAACAACTGGTTTGACTAAAGAAACAACATCAGCCTCTGGAGACATTAAAGCATATTTATTGCACAGTGTATGACAAAATTGAGCTTCTAGAATAAGATGGATTGAATTTCTTATATAAATTATGGAAAAAGTCTTCCATAACTTCAAAAATGAAAATAAAACTTACGTAAGCTGTGGCTTTGTGCCGTGTGGTTAGGTTGTTCTGTGCCTACAGCTCAGTACACTCAGATCTGAGTCCTTCCTTAGGAACTATTGTAACATCTCTCTCCTGAAAAAAAACTCTTAGGTGCCAAACCATCTAACTGGGCTGAAAGTTGAAGTGTTTTCATCTTTGGGCTTGTTAATTTATATCTCCTCTATTCAAATCTGTATTAAACAAACAAAAAGGGAAGAAACTTAATATCTCTGACATGTCTCATCCTCTGTCAATATGAGTTGGAGCCTGCCAACTGGCTCACAAGCTTTTGGTAAGGCACTTTCAGACAGAGGCACTCAGACAGTGTGGTTGCAGAAACCTCATTTCCTTAGGAAAAGAGTCTAAAAATTAATAACTGTCCCCATGTATTTTTAGAGCAGTCAAATCTTGGAACTTTACAGAATCCTAAAGACAATTCTGGTTAATATTAGTGCATCTCCATTAGCAACTTAAACCATAACACCATAGCATCCAGTTGAACACACAACCCTAGGCAGTAAGAGGAACATTCCACTTAAAGAAAATGAATAGTTCTTGAGTCTCTTCCCTTTAATACTGCTCATCTTTGAGTACCTGAAGTTTATTCTCATAGACAAGACACCAGATTAGTACTCTATAGCTAGTATACAGATGAAAAGTACTGTAGTTCTAAATTGGAAAACCTGACAGTTCAAATTCTATCTCAAATGTCCAAGTAAGTAACTGTTATGCTGGCAAGAAACTCCCTGAACCTAATAATAATAACAATAATAATAATCCCTAACCTACCCTTATAAAAGCACATCATGTCCAGATGTCCTTTTTTTCTAAAGGAAAAAACCCTTGGCTGGTAAACATGCATTTTACAAACATGTTCTTGACCTGACAGAAGACCATCAACTTTTTCCTGCTGGGCTAGGTTTCTACTGTCATAATAAGCTGAACTGGCTATCCAAGGATATCCAAGGGCAACTGGAGCTGGTAGGAACAAGCTGATTGGCTAAGGTGGATGAGGGGAGCATAACTGGAGGTGGTCTGTTAACAATCATAGAATCATTACAGCTGGAAAAGACCTCTGCAATCATCAGGACCAACCATCAACCTATCACCACATCTAGATGTTTCTTAAACACCTACAGGGACAGTGACTCCACCACTGTCTTGGGCAACCTGCTCTCTAAGGTAGTGGTTTTGCTGACCCCCTCTTTACTTCACCAAGAATCGAGAACTCATCATTTCATGGTCATTAAGCCCAAGAGGGCCTCCAACCACCACATCTTCCACCACTCCTTCTCTGTTTGTACACAGCAGGTCTAGCAGGGCACCTCCCCTGGTAGGCTCACTTACCACTTGTTAAGCTGTAACAGTGGGCTGTTAGATTGGCTCACACCATCCCATGGGAAGTTAAGGGATAAAAAGATTGGTCTAACTTTTACATAAGAGCAAGGTCTAACACTCATTTAATAAATGACCAGACTAGCACAAAGTAACTTGGAACAGCTGCAAGTTCTTACTTAAACTTTAGCAGTGTTCCACAACAAGAAAGTGGCAGGCCTGAGAACACAATCAAAGAGTCCCTCTCCTGGGCCTCCCTCTTGCCTTAGACTTGTCTCCCTTTTCAGCTACCCTGTGGTTTCTCTACCGATTGCCAGGAAGCCTTCCAGCTGTGCGAACTCCAGCGGTGATGCTGACATCCGTTCGCTAAGAACGGGACTGAGACAACAGTTCCTTTTATATCTCCCCACAGTCATTACTACTTCTTCACAACTGACTTGGATGAGGTTCAAACCAGTTGCCTACGGGTGAAAGGTTCTTTCTCCCTCTTCCCCCAGCTTCCAGCTATCAACTCCTACCCTTCCTTCGTCCCAGTGGCTCCCTCAGCTTCCTGACCATTTTCAGCTGTCCCACAGTTCCAGCTCTTTCTGCCTATACCCAGCCTTCTGATTTCCAAATGTTACTAGTCCTATTTTCTTCATCCTGTCTGTTTCTTCAGCTAGTCTGCTCTTGCTTTTCCTCCAATTTCAGAGTCACTGGCCCCAGTCTCAGTTTCTAAGACAATCCAATCTTCTGTCTCTCAGTCCCAGGTTCCCCTCTGTCCCTGTTTCACCAGACTCAGCGTAGCTGTTTGTTCTGCTTCCTTACTTGTTAGTCCAAGGGCTACCCACCCACATTACCTCTAAGCATCTGCCTTTTAACTGAAAAACTCATCTACCCAGCTAACAGCAGGTGTGAAGACCATAACTAGAAGTCACTGGATATTACAGAAAAATGGAAAGGACAGGACAAGGCATTCGGACTGTAATGAGTAAAAACAACTGGGTATATCTGAGGGGAAAGGCACTATAGATTCACCTTGCTTGCTGAGCTATAAGGCCAGTTAACCTCCTTGCACACTCATGCAAACTCAGGGCTTTTTTTCCTGAGCCAGTGCAGCTGTACAGGACAAGGCTGCACTGTGACATAGACATAGCCATAGGCTGACACAAGGAAGCCTCTACCACTCACAGAACAAGATGACATATGACAGCAAACAGTTACCTTTTCTCCCTGAACACAAGTCAAACCACGTGGTCTTTGTGGCATACAGAGGACAAAAGGATAACAAAGGGACACTGCACATCTACTTCCCCCAGGCTACAAAAATATCAGCTACATACTTGGAAGACTGGATTTGTTATGAAAATAGTTGTCATCATCATATCAACTCCACATAAATTACCTCAACACCAGAAATATGACATGGGAAATTTTAGCAAATAAATTACAGGTTCTTCTCATTACAAAATCAATCATATTTTAGATTAGCATTTAATTGTTTTAACAAAGTTTAAATTTAATGACATTCACTGTTGTGTAGTATGTTCTTTCCAAAACAGAAACTTGTTATATAAATGAACACAGCATGTAGTTATTGGGATAATTATTAGGACAAACATACTTAAGACAAAATGTTGGCCAAAAACTATGTTTGAGAAGTTTCCTTTCAAACCATCTCAAACAAAAGGCTTTTAAAAGAGGTCAATCTAAATATTCTTTCATTTAAAATAGGAAACTTTGTCCTGTTTTAAAAAGATGAGTTTTCTGTTAGTAACATAAATCAGTATTTTCTCCAATTTCCTACTGTGGGAAGGGGATGTGTGTATAGATTTGAATTTTATTTTAATGCTCATTGCAGAATATAAGAACATATTAAAGGTCAACCTTAGTCTGAGATAAAAGCAACACAGATGATGTAACAAATGTATTTCAGCAAGATTAGTAAGTCCTAGCTTCAAATAGACTTAAATCATGACAACTCCTATATTTAAATCTACACAAATTACACCTGTTTAAGCCTTAGGAATTTTTATATACTATTAAGTATAGTTCTTGAAAGGGGTGAAAAGCACACAAGGTGTGTTTTTACTTGGCAAAATTTCATTAATCAAAAAATACTTTAAAAAAGTCCATATATGATTTTGAGGGTTAAAAGGAAGCAAATATTAGTAAGCCCATCTAGTTTATGCTAAATAGAAGCACTATGACTCATTCTTATAATTCCAACACTTAGTATTTCTTTAGGACATATGCTAATTTTATAATATTTTTATATATTACAATATGTATTTTAATAATAATGTTATAATTTTATAAAAGCAAGGACTTCAGATTGCATTCACTGTAGCCATTAAAACTTCCTCTTGCCTCAGCAGGAGCACAACTGGCCCTTTTCTACAGTTAGGATGACAAACTAGCATTCTGTTAGGCAGCATTCAAAACAGTAATTGAGGTTTTGCTGAACTTGACAGATATCATAAGCAGTTCAAAGAAAAGAGTAGCAGCTGTATTAATATGTTAACCACTATTTTAGGAGAATAAGTGGAAGCCTTAATTTCCTCTTTGCATGTACTATATGCATGGCACAATGAAAAAGTCTTTGCTAAATTTGTACTCATTATGTGTTCACAACTGTAAATCAATTCAAATTAGTAATCTTATGATTAAATGTCTGTCCAACAGATTATTTGTTTTAGCACTCAGCATGAGCAAAATGGACTTATAAAAATGTGACCTACCTGATCACAGCCAAATCTTCCACTTCTCATGCTAAAATCACAGTGTCTGAAGCTAGAACAATGCAAAGCAGCTAAAGCAGCAATAAGAACTGCCATAAATGTATAGGACTTCCTCTCACAAATATTAAATATGTAGTGTACATCTTTGAAGGCAAATATCATGTGAAGAATACAAATCCCACCTCTGGAAATGTGAATGGATACAGTGGCTGATCCTCTGAGAAACTAGCTTTTTCATTGCTTTCACTGGGATTACTCATTCAGCAGCTTTTCAGCCTGGGAGCTCAAGAACTATGGTTTCTGCCTGATTAAGTGGACAGTTTCAGATTTTTCTTACACCAAAGACTATGTGAAAATGTAGGTACTTACACAGTGAAATGACAGATAAAACACTCCCATCCACTCAGCCTCTCTAGGAAGTTGTAGATGTCTCTTCTGCTTACTAGTTTTAATTTAATAACAGCTATGGAAACACTGTGTTGTACAGGCCCTGTAGGCTTCACATTCTGCAACCTTTGTGCCTTCCTCAGGGATCCTGAATCCATTATTCACTGAGGTTTCTGTAGCTGGTGCCATGAAAGAACACTGCATACTGCATAAGTTCCTCCAGAATTCCAGCAATGCTGCACATTTCCTGATTCCATTCAGATTGCTAAACTGGGAAGTGGAGGCTTGAGCCTGCTGATGGAGGTTATACACCTGGTCCCCGACAGTTTCTCCCCTATCACAAGACATTCTGTAACAACAAACAGATGTTACTAACCCTGCTCAATATTTAAAATCATGAAGAAGGTATTGTTTGTCCTCCCTGCCCAGGGTGTTCTCTGGAAGCTGAAAGATGACGTTCTGCTGTTATCATGGGTTTTCTCTGCAACACAAGTGTGAGCTGTCAGCCTGTCATCCGATGTCACTCACTGCCTCTGAAATTAAATCAGGAAAACATTGACAATGGTACATGCTAGACACGAGAAGTAACATGAAGCTGGGAAAGGAAAGAAGTTAAGACTTTTGGAAGAATACAGTGTATTAAGATTTAAGTTAGATTTGTTAAGCAGGAAGTTTAAAATTATTTAAATAGTGCAACACTACTACAGCAGCAGAGCTGTCCTGAAAGCTGATCCTATACTCTATAGTATTCCTCCTATTGCTTGTTTTCTTTCATCAATTTTTTCCATTACCTTAATCATCCTCTCACTCTATCCAGGCAAACTCTGCCATTTTGTGCAATGAAAAGGGAAGAAGTGCTGGCTGCAGTGGCAGGTACAATAATGTTATTAAATGCTCCACACCAAAGCACTGGGCTACACGGTGAAGATGCAACCCAAAGGAAAGAGTGAGAAGGATATCAGTATAAAATACCTGTTGACAAAAAGAGTGCCTTCATTTGAAGGAGGCATGTTTTGGTCTGGAAATAATAAAAGCACGATACACACCCACAATCACAGTTCCTGTCGCTGTCGTCGGCTTATAGAAATGACGGGAGGGTGGAGGGGAGGAGTGCAACAGTTTATGTAGTGAAAGCACCCTTGAATTTACGCCTTCCCAGAGCACGTTCAAAGGAGAGCACAGGATTCAGCACCCTGGAGAGCGCTCGGAGATCCCTCCCAGCGAGCCCCGCACACACTCCCCCTCACCCAGAACCACCTGCAGTCAACCAAGAGGGAACCTTAACCCTGCTAAACTCCCAGGAAAATGTACAAAGCATTTGACGTGCAGAGGAGGAAGAATTTCTTCACCAGGAGGGATATCAGGCATTGGAACAGGCTGCCAAGGGAGCTGGTGGAATCACCATCCCTGGAAGAGGTCAAAAAATGCGTAGAGATGGTGCCTGGAGACATGATTTAGTGGTGAGCATGGTAGTGTTGGGTGGACGGTTGGACCCGATAATCTCAGAGGTCTTTTCCAACCATAATGATTCCATGATCACGCCCCACACACGCCAGCAAGGTGCATGTGTAAGGTCTTCAGTTAGTCCTAGCAATAGAAAGGAATTCCTGTTTTCAGAATGGTTCTTCAAATTAGGTTGCCCGGGAACCTGGGCCAGCATCTGCACTTGTGAGCTCTCATCCTTACTTCTGTTTACTCCCAAATCAGTGACTTACATTATTAAAGAGCTATGGGTTAGAGTGTCCTTACATAAGGTGAGTGCATATGTGGGATATTAAGTGTTACCATGAGAAGCAATGAAACCAGAGAATATCCTGAGCAAGAAATCTCTTATTTCTTACTTTCAGCTCCTGTAATTTTTTAAAGACAACTGTCTATTACAAAAGACTCGTGGAAATCTGTCATTTAAAGGTTTATATTATATTTAGCACTAGTAATTATGCACTACCCATAATTCATAAAAATGCTTTCTGACCAATAACTGTCTTAAAGTAGATGAAGTCATTGTGAGATGCCATGTTAATAATGGAAGGGTAAAATACATCATGAGTATGTTGCAACTTGAAAGCCAGGAACTCCTGAGTGTGTCCAGGAATATAAGTATATTGCTATAGAACACCCTAGCAGGTTCTGAGAAGCAGGAAAAAAAGCTGCTATTTAAGAAAAGCAGCACTATCTAGTCCAGATTTACAGATATGACAGCAGGGTCATTTTGTTTGCATATGACAGGGCTGAACCCACTTGTGTTTAGCTGAAGAAATCCTTGGAGGATTGAGGACAAGAGGAAATGGCCTCAAGTTGCACCAGGGGAAGTTTAGACCGGGTTATCAGGAGAAATTTCTTCACTGAAAGAAATTGGCACTGGCTGCCCAAGGAACTTGTGGAGTCACCATCCCTGGAGGTGTTCAAAAACCATATAGATATGGTACTTAGGGACATAGGTTAGTGGCATGGTGGTGACAGGTTGATGGTTGACCTTGATGATTGCAGAGGTTTCTTCCAACTGTAACGATTCTGTAATTTTGTGGAGCTTTGCTTACACGGATCTCTGAAAGCACTTGTCCCAGTTTTAGGGATACAAAGAGCACACCGAGACTGAGAACTTGTATTTTCACATATGAGAGGAAGAAACTGACTTCGGGAAAAAGTCATCAGCAGAAATCTCAACCCCTCTAGCCAAGGCCCCTGCCCTGGCCAGGCCCAGAGGACGCCAGCGCTCCCAACGCCAGAGCAGGAGTCGAAGGCACTAAAGATGGCTGACCCCGACACAGGACCAAAGCAATTCCTGAGCACGACCGTACAACACTTTCCGCTCCTCCCTCGACCTCCGCACACCTCTCAGGGGAATGAAGATCACTGCCGGGGCTTTGTCCCGCCCCGAGCACTTCAGCCAACTCCACACCTCCCCTTGCCGGCTGTGATGCTCCCCGCTTCCCTCCTCACTGAGGGCGGGGAGCAGCTACGATTCGCCTTTCCAAGTGGCTTGGCCCGATTAGGTTTCCGTCCTGCGGAAGGTTGTTTTAAGGGCGGAGCCTAAGCCCTGTAGGGTTTGAAGATGGCGCTGGCTAGTAGCGTTGTGTTGACGGGTGTGGGTTGCTGGGCCGTGCTTTCTCGGTGCTGCGGAAGGGTTGTGATCGCGCCTGTCTTCGGGAGTGCGGCTTACTCCTCTGTGCCTGCGGTGAATAGCAGAGCGGACGTGCAGAGGGGAGGTGAGAGCAGCTCGGCCCACTCTGCGATGGCGGCTGGGGTGCAGCAGTCGGGGTGGGAGGTTCGGTTAGCGTCTCGGCTGGCGGGGCCCTGAGAGCGGGCGGGAAGCTCAGGTTCCTGGCACTTTCTTCCTTACAGGATGCTTTGAAATTCAGAGGTATTGGGTTTACAAGGGTTTGCTTTTTCGTAAGTCTTTGGCTGCACATGGCTTGCACGGGCATACTCTCCGCTGGGTTAGAAACTGACTGGATGGTTGAGCTCAAAGAGTGCTTACGAGTGGAGTTAAAGCCAGTTGGTGGCTGGTCACAAATGGTATTCCTCGAGGCTTAGTATTGCGGACAGTCTTGTTTACTGTCTTTATCAGTGACCTGGATGAGGAGATCGGGTGCACCCTCTGTAAGGATGCAGACTCCACCAATTTAGGAGGAAGTGTTTGTTCCTTGTCCTTAGCTCAGGAAGAAAGTGTTCCATGTGCTGTTCATAGAGAGCTTAGGTGATCTTGAGAGTAACACAGAACAAGGGTGTGAAGGTGTGCTGTCAGCCGGAAGGGATAGAGCTCTTAGGTTCTCCTGTTGTTAACAGTGAGCTGTTAGTCTTGTACTGCTGGTGGAGACTGATTTATGACTTAATAACTATGTGGGAAAGAGACAAGGAAGCACAGTTGCGAAGGTAAAAGTGTACTTTCACTCATCCGTTTCTTTCCTCCTGCATCAAGCTGGAATAAATGATGCTAGAAAAATGCCAGTAGGCATGTAACTGCTAAATTATTGTTAAGGTATTTCTAGGATAGACCAAGATGAAATGGCTTCTAAGCCTCTTTTTATCTTAAGTTTCAAAAGCTAAATGAGCAATTGGCAGTATGAGTATCTGATCTGCCTCTTTTTTCATGTGAAGACTGGAAAGTATTAATGTGTATTGGAAAGAAAAAGTATACAGGATTATGCTGCATATTCTTTCCCCCCCAAAACATATATTAGTTTGTATTGAAAATGTTTCTTTCTCTTTCAGCTTCAGCACGGAGAAGAGGCAGGACACCACAGTCTGTAAGACCAGTAAGTACCCAAACTATTTGCAATAAACTCAGATGTTTGAAAAAGTTTTCTAAGCTTGTATGTCTTACCAGTTTGTACAGGAGCCTGTTCTGTGAACCAATCCACTGTGACAATTCCAGAAGGAGCACCTCTCTTCTTCCATCTCTCAGCTGTTTCCAATCTGTTTTCTCATAAAGGCAAAATCATTAACAATAGCAAGCTAACACTTAGCTTCCATTGACACCATGTATTGCAGGGCTTAAAAGTAACTTAAAGTTGCATTCACAATAAACCCAGAAATTTTACTGCATTGTTTTCAGTGTGAGTTTATAGGGTTCATAGTGGTTCCCTTCTGGCATAATTAGAAGAATTAGAATTTTTTTCTGGCACAGCAGAATTAAAACTGCTGTCTGAACATTTAACTACTAAGATTTTTTTTTCTTTGTTCCACACATACATTTCAAAAATTGTATATTGTGTTAGGATTTCTAAAAGCAAATAGAAAAGCTGTACCTGGCGTGTATTAAGATTTTGTAACTTCTCAGAGCAGATTTAATGACACACCAAAACAGTCAGACTAGCTGACTAGCCTTGCTCTGTTTCAACTGCATATACCTATTGGTCTTTTATGCTTCTAAATTAAAAATGAAGTTTTTGGGAAAGAAACAGTGACTTGTTTTTTTTTTTTTTTTTAAGTTTAATCTTTTTGAGAGCATTTGCCTGAAATCTTGGTCAGTTATTGAAGGATCAAAGTTATTTCTGCAGCATAGTGAACCATTGTTCCTGTAATGGAATTTGTTTAGCAAATAATTTCAGAGTTATTAATGTATAAATTTTTTAATATGAACTTGTTCAGACTCTGAACTTTAAAGCTCATTTTCTTGCCCCCTCCCCCCCCCCCAAATGCTTTGGCACTTTAGGAGATAAAAGTTTGCAGCTAAATACTTGTTTAATTCCCTTTCTTGCCTGTGCTGATTATCACCATGCAAGAACACAGTAAGTTCTCCTAAGCATTTTTGAAATGCCAGGTAAGATTGGGAAGTGCCTGCCACCCAAACTTTGAGAGCTGTCTTTTAAACAACTCCTTGACAAATCAGCACTAACTTTTGATGTAAAGGGATCTTGAAATGTCTAGCTGTGGGATTTTATTTCTGAAATAACTAGTTGTATGTTGCTCCTCTCTTGTCTCACAAAACAGTTTCCCTCCCATCAAACTTTTGTAACTTTTTGTTAGCAACTATCTCCCAGAACTGAGAAGATGGCTGTTGATCAGGACTGGAGCAGTGTGTATCCAACAGCAGCTGTGTTTAAACCTGCCTCTGTGCCTCTCCCAATTCGAATGGGTTACCCAGTGAAGAGAGGAGTGCCTCCACCAAAAGAAGGCAACTTAGAACTTATGAAGGTGAGACACAAGCCATGGGGGTGTGGTCACTTGAAAAATTACTAGTCACTAAGACTTCACTGCTTTGACTGGAATATTTGGATTGGGTTGGATACTGTTTAATATTAAAAAGGATAATACTGTGTTTTCTTAACCAGATGGTAACATACACAAATGTAAGTAACAAATGAACTAAATCAGGAGACTATTTTTAGAATTATCATGCATGTCTTTTGTACTGGGACTGACTTAAATCTTTTGCCAAGTCAAACTGGAGAAGACTTGTCCTCTTTGAGTATTTTTCTAAGAGTATTCTACTACCTTAAAGTATGATTGTGTTTCAATATTGCCTCTCTTTCTGAACCAACAAAAAGCTATTTGGTAACTCTTTCATATATCTATTTCAGATTCCCAATTTTTTGCATCTCACTCCTCCTGCAATTAAGAAACACTGTGCAGCTCTTAAAGGTGAGGACTTCTTTGGTTTTGTCAGGTTTCTCCTTTTTCATGGTCTAAAAACCATCTGTCTTGGAGTTTTAAGACAATGCAAAATGTGACTCTGTGATGAAGTAGAAGGTGTGATTTGGTCCACCTCCAAAGATGTTTGTTTGTCAGGCTTTGTCTGTTATTGTATGCATTGATGTTGCTGCATTGAGTTATACAGGTGGTAGGCAGATATGTCTGAGGAGGTTTTCAGCACACCAGTAAGGCTTTAATTTTGCCTTTCCATTAGGCCCTGCTTGTACTGGAGAGCTTGCAGATTAGTGTCTTAAGGAAGATGAGTGATGAACATGCCTGGTTTCTCAGAAGATTATCTGTGATTAAACCAAGGTTCAGTCAGTAGCTATTTCAGCATGCATTTCTAAAATAATGCTATTAATAAAGGAACCACTTGTGAGAGCAAGGTCTGCTGGGGAGATACAGGATCTAGTGAACACCAAGAGCATCTCTGCAAGCCAGCAAGCCAATAAGGAGAACCTTCCGAGGAGGTTAGCCCAGAGAGAGATGCACAGGGGGAGAGGGAGGAGATAGAATCAGAGAATCATTTAGGTTGGAAAAGACCCCAAAAATCACAGAGTCCAACTCTTAACCTAACAGTACTAAGTCCACCACTAAACTGTGTCCCCTAGTGCCACATCTATGCCTCTTTGAAATGCTTCCAGGAATGATGATTTTTAAGTAGGACATATGGCAATAAATTAAAAAACCTCAACAAACAAGCAACCCAACCAACAGGTATTACTTGGACTGTTTTCTCTTTATTCTACAGATTTCTGCACTGAATGGCCAAGTGCTTTGGACACTGATGAGAAATGTGAACAGCATTTTCCTATTGAAATTGAAACAGTAGATTATGTTTCTTCAGGGACTTCTATTCGTAATCCCAAAGCAAGAGTGGTGACCTTAAGAGTAAGTAGCACTTAGGGTAAACAGCCTTTGTTTCAAAACCCCAAATGCCTGGCTTTATTTTCAAAAGATGTGCAATTATGATCTGTTGTAAAGAAGTGAGGGAAATGCTTTGCTGAATGGCTGAATAAAAAGCAGTGAGTTTTCTTAAATATACTGCAGCATGGTAGAACTGAGGTTGTAAGCTTATGGATATGGATTTATAAATGAAGACCAAGCTCTGATAGAAACAAAATAGTGTATCTTCTGAAGCATCTACTTACAGAAAAGGCTCAGTGTACCTAGACACTCTCATTGCTAATTAATAGTCCCTACTTTAGTTTAGTACTTCAACTTTTTTTAGTTTTCTGATGCAGGTTTCTGGATTTTTAACAGTTCTTTAGTACAGCAGTGCACAGTAGAAAGAATATATAGAGAAAAAAAACAAACAGTGGACAATTTAGTAAGAGACTACTATTTTGTCTTCATGTCTTTAATATTCCTCAGCAATTCTCATTTAATAGAAACTTATGTTTGCAACACTATATGTCTTGAGGCTGTTAAGGCTCACAGCCTTCTTCTTTGCTGTTGTATAAACAGATTGCTAAGACCAGCTTGCTTTACTTTTCATGCTTGTTATTGCATATAGAAACTAGCTTCACAGTAAGGTCTTGGAGGCTTTTTTTTAAATCAGTTGTTGTATAACTTGTATTTGTGCCTTTCTGTTAGTGCAACAGAAGAGAAGCCATTGACACTGTTGTTTGATCAGTTAGGTGAGATCAGACAGTTCTGGTCTGTTACATGTGTGCATCCTTGCCTACTTCTATTAATCTCCCAGAAATTATTGAGAATTCTGATTTGAAGTCTCTTGAAATTCTTTCCTCCTCTTTTGGATTCTTGTAATAAATGTCTTTGATAAATCTGAGTGTTAACCTTACTGATCTGGATTTGAAAATAAATCTAAAAAACCTGAGTATGAAATACAACTACAGACTAAACAGAGCTTTTTTTTCTCTAAAAATAGTTTGAGGAGAAATATTCAGCCCCAACCCTTTGATATTTGGATGAAAAGAAATTTATAGCTTGACTCTTTGGATTCTACTTGCCTTGTTAAGGCTCCTTTCCTGTAGTGCAATTAGAAGAAAATCTGCAAATGCTTCCTTAATAGCTGCCCTTCTAGTTCTTGGTAAGAGATGGGCCTCACTATCTCAAAGTATTTTTCAGGGTGGTGAGATTGGATTTCTCCAAGTAATTAAAGGTGTTTTCTTTTGTATTTGAAGGTTAAACTTTCTAGCCTGAATTTGGATGACCATGCAAAGAAGAAGCTGATTAAGCTGGTAGAGTGGCGATACTGTAAGGATACAGATACTCTCACAATTACAACTGACAGGTAAGCTTACTAAGAGGAAAAATTGGCTGTAGCTGTAGTCACAGTCTAGAAAGGGCTGGGCATCTTTCTGTAATATCCTGTGTTGTCTTGGTAAATCATTATATTTCTAAGGCTAAAATATGACTTAAACATGCCAGTACTCCTGTTACTAACTGTCAAAATTCACAGTATCACAGAACGTTAGGAGTTGGAAGGGACCTTGAAAGATCATCTAGTCCAACCCCCCAGTCACAGCAGGGTTCTAAATTGCAGTGGAGAAATCACATTAGGTCAAACCTAATATTTGTTAAATATTGTTACTTACTGAAGCTCAGTATTTAGAAGTCATAAATGTTATTTTAAAGCAGTTGTCACGTTTCCCAACAGAGCCCATGGTTTCTGTTAGGTTTTAGAATGGTTGAGGAGTTTCAGGCAAGAAGAATTACATCCATGGCCAGGCATTTCTCAAATGTTTTGGTTTTCTAGATACAAACAAATAACTTTCATGTTCAGAAGGCTGCACTGAAGAAACAAGTTTTCTGTGTTGACTTCCAGAGCTTTTAAGAGAATATATTTGTATTCCTAAATTGACAATACACTTGAATTCACAGCTGCCCTCAGTGGTAGGAGAACATTACTGGTAGTCTTTTCTATTTGCATGTTTTTATTAGAATTCTTTTCCTCCCTCTAAATTCCTAGTCCTTCACTATGAGATACTGTTGTATTCTACAGAAATACAGAATGGATAAATGTACCTACATTACAAATCAGAAGTTTTGATGGTAAATGTAATATTTAGTTCAAAAGTGCATTGCATTGGCTTGATTTTGAGAAGACTAGATTTGTTTATGACTTTTCAGGTGTCCACTGAGAAGACAGAACTATGATTATGGCATTCACCTCCTCACAGTTCTGTACCATGAATCTTGGGTAAGCAGTTGTGAATAACTGATGCTCTAACATGCTCTCTCTTAACTTACAAGAAGCTCCAAGACTGTGCAGGGCTTAAAGTAAATTATCTTAGATTCTTTTCCTCTTTCACTTCACTTTTTTCTTCAAATTCAACCAAGATAAGTTGCTTATGTTTGAATCTTTAGTTCCTCTGTCACTTCAGAGTGCATTTTTTAACTTTACAGGTGCTTTTCCTAGTTTGCCTCTTTTCAGAAGCTCTGTAGTTTTTGACCTTAATAAAAGAGCCTGAAACTGACCCTGAGCCTAGGAGAAAATACTTCAATTCTCAGGATTCCTAAATGTACCTTAGTTTGGCAGCATGTCAGGTTGCCTATGCATAATGTTCAAATATGAATTGAGTGCATCCAGAGAAATGGTGTCCTCTGGGATTGTCACCTGTTATCTGCATTTTTAAGTGACTGTGTTTAAAGAAGAAAACAAGTCTATTCTAGAAAAGCAAAGATGTCAGTTGTTCAGTAGCATTAAAATCTCCATAGTTAGCATTTTCATGAATTTCAGTCTTCTTGATTTTAGTCATTGCAGTGCTGACAGTGATGAGTTCATCAATCAATTGGAATTGTCTTTGTGCATGAAAAATCAAGAGTCTCCTGAGACATGTTTTTTATTTTGTGTGACATGTTTTGTTGTGTGGTTTGTTTGGTGTTTTTCCATGGTTGGTGGTAATGTAATGCCTTTTAATAACTTGCTGAAAGACAGTCTGGATCTGTTTTGTAAACCATTAGCAAACAGTGAGTGGGGTTTAAGTTATGTGAACTTTACTCTTGGAGGGGAATGGATGGACACTTGCTTTCTCTGTAGGCACTAACACTAATCCTGCTGACAGAACTAATTGCAAGATTTGATGACTTTCTGAGCACAGTAGTGCCACACTATTATGAATATGCATGATGGAATTCTGTAGAGAGGTGAGGGTGGTGTTACCATTCTTGCTAAGTGAAGGGAAAGTTGACTGCATGTACATTTTGCCTTCCATCCTGAAAACTTTGCCTACTCTCTCTCTAAACATCTCTAATTTATTTAACTAGGTTACTGAATTTTGTGAACTAGCAGGCATGAATATATATAGAAGGAAAAAATATGTGCAGATACACATCAGAAAATGTAATTTCAAGTGTAACTACATCTTAATTGCCAGTCATACATGATTTTTCTATTAGAGTTATGAATTAGAGCATCCAATTAGTTTAGAAATCTGAAACCTTTTAAAAAGGACAGTTCTTTATGGTTTTGTTGGGTATGTTGTGAACTATGTGCTGTGGAGCTCCATTGTGTAGAGATGCATTTGCAGCAGTAAGTTATTCTTAAAGTAATGAGTAGGAAAAGTTTAATTCTGGCTCATCTCTCCCTGTATGCAGGCTTAGAAGACAAAATTTATCACTGTCAACAGCAGACTCTGTATTACAGATTTTCTAGTGTGCTTTTCCTGTCTCAGCTTCAGTAAAAACCCTGGGACATGCAGAGCTTGCTAATTCTATGGCTACTGCAATTGGAAGGTTCAGGTTTGCAAGAGGCCTTGTCCTAATGGAGTTACAGTTGAACAATGCAACAGATGTGTGCAGATAAAATAGGAAGAGAGGAGATTTACCCCCAAATGATACAGGGGTTGCTCTGCCTCAAGGCTCAGAATATATTATATGTTTTTTAACAGGTAAGAGTTTGCTGCCCTCAAGTGGTTCAAAGGATTGTAAACTGATTTCTTCACACTGGGCTCTGATAGTTTATCACTGACAAGTAAAGTTCTGATATGAGTTGAAAGCAGGAAGGAGAGAAGTGGAGCAGGAAGTGAATTTTCCAGTAAGGAAAAACACTCATTGTCATTATAAATGGGAGGGACCTGGAGGAGGAAAGAACTTTTATAGTTGTTTTCAACAAGTCAGGACTACAAAAAGGTGCAACAATTATCCTTGCTCCAATTCCACCTGATTTTCAACACACACAAATGGGATTGCTCAGCTTGGAGAAGAGAAGGCTTTAGGGGGACCTTATAGGGGCCTTCCAATACCTAAAGTGGGCCTCTAGAAGAGGCTTTCACTTTTTCTCTTCCAGTAAACCTGGTTAGGAAGGTATTTTAAGTTTTGCTCAATACAGTCAGTTTGCAGAAATCTGGTTTCTGTTCAGTTTCCTGTTTGTGATGTATGTCTGGACCTGTGTACAGGAGGAGAACTTTTCACTTTGAAGCATGGCCACCAACATTGCAGCAGTGGATGGATACTGGCTGCTTGCAGTAGGGCTAAGGAATGGATTTTGAAGTCTCTCCCTGCTGTCAAATCCCTTCCTGCTTTGCTCCCCCCAGAAGTCAGATATTATTTTGAAGTCTATTTTGACACTTTTCTTCTGGGCAGAATTCCAAGAAAGAAATACTTCAGTTTCTTTGGCCTCCTTTTAAAATCTTCTTGCTCTGTATTGCTCAAAGGAGATAAGGAAATTTTAATCTGTTTACCAGCCTGCATCTCCAAAATCCTGTAAGTTAATGTGTGCAGAGAAGAGATAAAGTTAATAACTGTAATTAGTTCTTGTTGTCTCTGCTGTAACTTAAAGGTGTTTAAAAGCTTCACAGTGGTCTTTTGTTTGAACTTCAAACATGGGTTTGGTCTAGGGAGTGACTGGAGGAGATACTCAGATTCCCTTACTCTTGAGAAACTCTATCCCTGTGAGAGAAGCTTCTGCTTTAAAATTCTTTAGGAGTTCAGAAAAAAACCAAGTCCTGGACAGCCATTATACAGATAAAGAAGGGCTATGGAAAGCAGAATGATGTTCATTTAAATCTGTGTAGATCTCCACATTGAATTGCAGTATTTTTCAAGCATACAAAGAATACTTTATTATCCCTGCTTATTCTGACACTGTTTTAGCAGTATAGGCTATATCCTTCCACCCCTAGAAGTTGAATGAGGGGGTTCTGTGTTGTATTATGTCCAGGTTTTAATGTTGGTCATATGAGCCTTTTAGCAGTGTTGATCACTGTTTCCTGACTAAACACTTGGAGTTAGATTGAAAAGACAAGAGATTCCATTCACCAGGTGCAGGATGCAGCATTTGTTAAAGTATTTCTTTAAATTCAGATACTTGAACCCAAGCAGACAGAGATGAAGGGGAGAAAAATTGGGGCTCTTAAAGTTATCAAATATTATGATTTGACTGAAGCAACCTTGTTGTCTAGTGGACAGAATACTTTAAAATAAACAAATGAAAAACTAATGACACCCACTGGCCACCCCCAAGAAAAAACCAAAGCCCTGACCCTCCCATGATTGCCAGGTTCATTTGGATTCTGCATAGCCTGACTACAAACTTCCTGAACACCTTTTCTGGCAAAGGGTATTTTAAAATATGAAAAATCCAAATGATGTAAGTGATTTATTAAAATGCTTTTTGAGCTTACTCCTGGTGAGAGGTGATTTCTACTACAATTATAAGAAGGTGACCCCCCAAAATACTTGTGATTCCTAGTTGGTTGAAATAAGGATACTAGGTGTTGTTTACATCAGTAAAGTACTAAACAATTATGCAAGCTAGAGTATATAAAAATACACATGTATCTATGGTGCATGTATAATTACCACAGTACCATAAAAAAAAATGTACAAAAATAGAGGTTATAACATTTGAAATATCCCTTGAGCAGCCTGTAGAGCCAGAGGAAGGCCTGATGAATCAGAAAAGTTCAAAGACAAAATTCCTAAAGAACAGCAGCACAAGCCAAGTATTTACAGGCACTAGGATGATGTCTTCTGTCTCTATTCAACTTGGATCCTGCCTCATGTTGGAACTAGTTGGGGAAGAATGAGCATCTTGAGGATAGAGATTGTTTTGAGGAGCAGTTTGTTTTGCAGGAAGAGGAAATGGACTGCTTGGTGGTGCTTTTACAATTAAAACATTTCCCAAATGCTGAAGGATTGCTGTCCCTTGTAGGTTACTTGATATGAGCTGTCTCATGTCATGTCTTATAGCCAGTGTAAACAACTAAATGATATGCTGGGGACATAATAACTAGGTGGCTACTTCCAAAGCTTGAGCATTTAGGGATATTTAAAATTATTACTTTGGTAAGGTTTTTTGTTATTCATTATTTATAGCCTATAAACTTTTCTTCCCTTTCTGACTCATCTAGTTACATCTGCCAGTACATAAAGAACTTGGTAAGTGGGAGGAAAAAACCTCATTCTGCACAGAAAATGTATGGCATTACAGGCACCTTTTGAACTCTTTTAGGTTTGAGTTCAGAAGCCTTGTACTTCAGAGGGGAAATACCTTCCCCAACAAATGTGTGTGGGGGTTTTAATTGAATTGGTATGAGAGAAGTTTCTTCAAACTATTATATGTTTGTTTCAGCCTAGAGTAGTTTTTAGGATTATGTATTTTGTTTCAGAAAACTGAGATGTGGGAGAGTGAGAAGTCTGAGGAAGACATGGAAGAGTATATCTGGGAAAACAGCTGCTCTCAAAGAAATGCCCTGGATACACTGCTTCGAATAAAGGCCTCAGAGAATGCCAGTGATGTAACTAAGGAAGAGCTGCTTGCATCTGAAGTGGTTAAGAATTACAGAAACTCTGTAATTGCACTTAAAAATGAAGGTGAAACAGAAGAAAACATGTCTCAGTATAAGGAATCTGTGAAGAAGCTACTGAGTATACAAGCATTACCATGAAAGCAGACTCTGCAGGTACCCCTGATTACTATGAAAATACTAAAGTGCTGTGTTAATCTTTCTGGATGATGTAAATATAGAATTATTCAGAACTTTAACCAAAAAGATAACATTTGATGATGAGTTAGATTTTGCTTTACCATTGGACTTTCTTGTAAACAGAATTTTCCTGTCCAGGAATCTTGTTCTCTGAATAAAATGTGTTTTGAGTCATCCTGGTAACTTGAGCATTCTGTTCTGTGCTTTCTTAGCTTGGGAGATCCTGGGTCACTTAAGCACATTCTGACTTCTCAACACAACTTCTTTTGGCATGAATCTTAAGAGAAACAGTGTCAAAACCAAGGAAATTACTTAGGCTCTCAGCTCCATTAATTAGGAGTCTGAGAATTAAAAGCTCTAAACTTTCCAAATGCTTTCCAAATGTCACTCAGATTTTGTTCTGTCTACTCCCTTATCTGTAGAATAAAGATAGTGTTGCCTGAGTTGTTTAACTTCTGGAGAGCTGTTGAAACACATGGAACAGTATGAGTCTCTCAGATGTCATCATGAGGGCTAACAAGTGCCCTAAGCAAAAATGCCTGTCTTTAAACTGATGGAATAAAATAAGGTAGAAACTGGAATGCTAGTGGGAAAGTAAACTGGCAGTTATTGATAGGATACCAGAGTACATGGGGAAAGGAAGAAGGATGAGAGTTGCTGAAAGTGAGAGCTGGTGAGTGCATGGCTTAAACAGGCACGGGCTGACTCTTGGTACCCTGGGACCTGCTGAATTACCTCTTGAATGTACCCAGGCTCTTAACAAGAAAAAAACCCCACATTTGTAGCCTTCACCTCACTGCTGTGAAGCACTGAAGAAGAAATATGGATGTTGATCTTATATTTGGTGATTTGTATTTGAAAGGAATTGATTTGCAACACTGGAATCACAGGCAGCTTTTGTTGCCCTCTCACAGTTAAGAAAAATAAAGCTTAAAGATGTCAGCTTGAAAGGACCATAAATAACTGTTCTTGCTTTGATTGTACCTTCCTGGCTTAATAAGATTTCAGGTTAGAGAGGAAGCCTTCACTTTCTGGAAGGGGCAGAGGAAAGTTTTATTCATCAGACTTGGGGATTCTGCATACCTATAAAAACCTAGCATGTGGCCCTGCTGGCAACTCTGAGAGGAAACAGCATAAGACTAAGAACTTGAAAAGCTGAAGGGAATTGTTTTCTGCAGTGTTCTATGTGGCTTCACTCACTCACTGCTGGAATTTCTCATTGTTTTGTGTTTAGATATAACTAAGGAGCATATATATTCCCCTTTCCAAAATTTTGTCAGTTTTGGAAGGATTCTTTTGTTTTCATGTGGCAGGAGACTGAGTTTAATGCAGCTTTTTACTCTGATGAGAATTTGACAGAGCTGTAGCTAAGATTGAGTTTGTCCTGCAATCCCACTTTTGGACTTACCAATTTGACTATTTAGTTCCTTCCTTTTAGATTTCTACTAATGTGCAGTTTCAGCAGAAGTTTAATATAGGGAAGGTTTTAGCTGTTACTAGGCTGTTCCTTTATGTAGGGCTAATGAGGTTGATGTTTAAAATTCTCATTTGAAATAGTACATGTGTAATTCCTAATCTTTTTTGAACAGCCATCAAACCAAAATTACTGAGGAAGTAACTGCAGTTTAACTCAGAGGATGGTATGGATGGTGGAGTTGTGCCTGTCTGTATTCCAGAGGCAGTTTGGCTCTTGTATGTACACAAGAGAAATTTGTTCCCTTAGTTAGCTTTGTCAGTGCTTGCATAAGGACTGGCATACTGAGAGGCAAATGTAACTAACTTCTGTTCTGTAGTGGCATGCCTTGTACCAGACTGTCATGAGTAATGCCTTTTAAATGTTCTAAGAAACCCCAAACCTACTGGCCAAGAACAGTGTTGGGACTAATTGACTCTGTTCCCTAACCACATCCAAAACTTACCCTCAGAAAAGAATTGTCAAAGGCACCAGTTTTCCAGTACTATCTGGCTGAATGACCTTATGGCTATAGAACATTTGGCCAGCTGGCCTTAAAACTGCAAGGTTGATCCCCAACCTTCATTTTCAATGTTGTCTTCACTTCCTCTTCTTCTAAGAAACAGAGAAACAAAAAACTTCATAATAAATAAGCCCAGTCAAGCTGCTAGAGTTGAAGGCAATATAAAACTCGAGTTAACACTTGTGATTTGTACTAATGGCTTATGTGTTATTGTTCACAACTTGTGTAAGGCTGGGGACTGGATCATGGGTAGCCTGGATTGTATCTTGCATTCTCATGTTGGAGGTTTCTCTTTCTCCTTTTCCCTATTAACTATTAGTGTGTGAGGGTGGCAGTATTTCTCTGTGGTTAGGTAGACTATCTGGAACAGTGGGATCTTCACTGCAGTGGGAGTCTTCCCAACCTTGATGAGGTATAATAATACATGGTGTGTTTTTATGAACTAAACTGTGTCTTTATTTTCCTGTATAATCCTCTTGCAGACCATCTCACTGGAATCCTGCACTGAAGTTTAAAAGCTGTGAAGAGTTAGAGTAGTAGGCTTACAGGTTAAGCAATTCTACAGCTCAGTATTAAGTACATCCTTAACAATAGTCACTTATTAATGCCTTGTGTACTTTAGAATGTAAATGCATGACTCTAAAGCAAGTATCCCTCTAGATATCTGTGTATGTAGGCTGCTGTTACATGGAAGTGCTTTTAAATAGACATGTAGGTAGATAATACTTAACTCAAGAAACAGGCTAGGCACCCCAGTGCATAAATTCCAAAGGAAGGAGGAGCAAAACCCCACACATAGTATCTAGAGGCATTGGCTGTCTCTCTAGGTAGTTCCTTGACTGGTATTTACTGACCAAGAGGAACATGGAGCTCATTCATGACAGCCATGACCTCAGGCAACCCAGTCCATCACAAATTGTAACTTGAGCAGGAAGGCTACTATGTGGTCACTGTTCTAACCTCCAAGTAGCAGATGTCTCATTTCAAATCCAAATGCTTGCCCCTGCAAACTAGAAAAGTAAGTTCCTTACAGCAAGGAAAAACAAGCTGTCTCCAATGGAAAAAAAAACTCATGTGAATTAAATTCTTGGCCATCTGGGCTACTTGTGATGCATATTTTGCTGGTGCTATTGAGGAGACCAACCTTTCTTTTATCTCCTACATAAACATTCCAGAGAAAGGTTGAGATCTAGCACTTGGTCAAACTGGAAAAGAACTTGCTTTGTCAGTGTTCAAGCTAATTTTCTGCATCTAGAAACTACTGTAATCACTGGCATAAGATGCTTTTAGCAAACCAGCCTGCTAGGAGCTGTGAAGTGAAACGTTCAGAGTGTTGCTAAATAGTTCCTTGAGGTTGTTTGTCTTATGTTGTCTCACACTTTTGCCCTTTAAGGAAGGGCTGTCAGGCAGTAAGCATAGTCTTTTGCTCAGATTAGACAAGAAGGCCTGTACAAAGGCACAATGCAGTCTTTGGCAGGCACAGCAGATGTGACAACTACTTGTAACTCCATCAAGCCCTGAATGTGACTGGCTTCCTATGAGGAGCTGGCAAACCCCCCAGGCAGTCTCATGGTCTTCAGGGAACTAGTTTATGCTCCTGGCTGGAGTTGACACTTTTTGCATTGCTAAAAGCACAAGTAGGGGATAAAGGGACAGTTGCCTATGAAGGGATCTGCTCTCTGGACAAACCATCTTTCTACCTATTTCTTGTTTTCCCTCATACTTAGTGTATGTATTTATTTTCTTGTGACTCTCCTAGTCTGTAATAAACCAGTCCTGCTACTGTGCTTTATATAACCCTTTGCCTGCCTGGTTTTTTCTCTATATGCCAACAAACCAAGAAGACTCTCCAGAACATGTTCTTATGTATTTTAGTGATTCCATCCTGCCCCAGAAGCATTTGTGCATTGGACATACAAATTTTCAGTTGTCTCATCTTTTTTTTTTTTGTGGAGAGTATTGAGGTTCTAGTTCCATTTCTATGATTCTATAGAACATTGTATTGAGGGTGAGTATCAAAGGAGCATCAGAGTGCTGTTAAGTGTTAACTTCCTCTTAACTCACAGGAGCCCTTGGGGTCTTATCATTCCTACTTCAAATTTTTAGTGATGGATAAACTATGTGCTAGATTCAGCCACATGATTAATTAGGAAAGTACAATTTGATAATAAAAGTCAGCTTGTTCAAATTGAATGCACATCATGCAGTGGGAACCTCTCTTGAGTTTGTATCATTTCACAGGTAAACACAGAACTGCCCTTAAAAAAAGAAAATCATACCTAATGCTATTTTTTCTAGCTAGAATAGAGGGAATTTATTTTGTGTTTCAACAGCTAAATAAGACCACTCCTTTAAAATGTTCTTATCCTGTGTCAGTCTCTCTGTTACACATACATTAGCATACAAGGTCACTTTAAAAATCCCCTTCTTTATAGTATTTAACTTCAATTTCCTGAGCTACAGTGTGGGCTAAAATAGAATTTTAGAGCAGTCTTTTCCTCTGAAAGCAACCTGGCCAACTGTAATTAGGTTCACTGTAGGCTTTGAACACTGCATGAATGTTACTAGTTCTAAAATCATTTTCTACCCTATAGACATGAACATCAGTTTGATTGTTGCCTTATTTAACACTTACACTTGTCTGGGAAATAGCAGCTTCTTACAGCAAGTGAAGAAAATGAGAAACTCTGAGATGTCAACGAATTTAAAAGAGGAGAAACAATCCTGGGTACTGTTGAAAATGTTTGCTTTGCTAAACAAACTTCCTGAGTAAGGTAAGGTAANCGTATTTATTTTCTTATGACTCTCCTGGTCTGTAAAAAACAGAGTGGACAATGCAGATGCTAATTGTAAGGCATGAACAAATGTTAGCTGCATTTGTATTTTCCTTAGCCAAAACCAGAATGGATTTGTCTGTGTGTTGGAGAGCAAGTAACTTTACAAAAGCAGTTGATGTCTGAAGGTGATTCTGGAGAGGCTTGAAT